>NDXB01010232.1:538-73278 GCA_002631895.1 Agapornis roseicollis
GGGGGGGGGGGGGGGGGGAAGAGAAGGGGGAACAAACCGTATCTAGGTGACATCAACCACAGATTTTTGGTCAGAGAGCTTCCCACTGTAACATCCCAATGCCTGGAACACCACGAAGTAAATGAATGCAGCACTTGATGTTACATTCAAAAAACACCCACCATCATCATTCAAAGATATTCAAATTCATCCAAGCACAACCACCATCTATTAGTTTTTGTTTTCAGAAATGGTTTTGCTATATCAAATATCCCATACTTGGATAAAAGTAGCACCAGGCTTATAACAAGTTGTGAAGATATGTTTAAGCATTTAAAGGCTACTTGGATGCCTAATTCTTGCTCACTTCCTATAAACACCTCTGTGGATTTAAGAATGTACTAATCTTAACATGAGTTCAGTGAGAGATTAGGAGAACTGCAAACTCCAGCTCAGCAGACTTAAAATGTTATCTCCTATTAGCACATAGATAGGTCCCAGCTCTACTATTTCAATTGTTGTAAGTACTCCTCAAAGGACAGCTTCATGAAAAGGCCTTTCTCACTCACAGAGATCACATCTCAGACAATTTATACCATATTAGACTGAACAACAGGAGAAACAGAGTCAACCAATTGCAACACAATTTCTGTAGAGCAGCAATTGAAGGAGTGTTAGGCAATTTATACACGTGAAATTGACTTCCCATACCAAGAGTAGAGAAACAAAAACTAAGTTACCAAAGAAACACAAAACAGCCTTACCTCAGTGTGAACTGATCTTCTGTTGAATTTTTAGCAACAGATACAAGGAAAGTCAAAATGTCACCTTGTTTAACAGTCTTTGGTGCATACTGGATGGCAATATTATTATCCAATCTCATTTCATTTAAAGAAGGGACAGCATGTGTCTGGTAAAGGAAAACACTCCCAATCCTCTGCAAGGGAGGTCCTGACTCATCAATGTCGTTGCGCCCCAGTTGGATCCCATTACTTTTCCTTACATCCTCCTTGGTGCATTCCCCTTTCTCATCTCCTGGTTGTATGGCATAGTAAAGCTCCACAGGGCTCCCTTCAGACTGATCCATGGCTTTCTTACGGCCAGCAACAACAGTGGGAGGGTTAAACCAGCTTGGCAGGAGCTCCAGCTCTGCCACACACAGCCCCAGGTCCCCTTTCAGCCTGCAGCTGCCTCTGACTTCCCGCGTCTCTCGGAAGGCGAACACCCGCAGGCAGGGCAGCTGCTCCGTGGTGCTATAGTCATCCCAGTCCCTGCCCACGACGTAGAACAGCACCTGCACTTTGGGCTTGCTCAGGTAAATTTTGTCACTCATGATGAAGGCCTTAAGTTTCCAGTTAAAGGAGAATTTGTTAGTAGATCCAAATGGATTTGAAGACAGCATTAGGTCCTGGGGCACTACTTGTTCAACAGAAAAAGGTCCATAGCTGGCATTTAACACAGGTGGCCTCTTGGATTTGTAGATCAGAAAGGATTCCACTCTGGACTGCAAGCTAGAATTCCTCATAATATCCTGGTTGGCTTCCTTAAGAAAGAAGGAAACATCCGCATTGTGGATACGATAGGTCACAGGCAAGTAAGTTGGCAGTAAAGAAAATCTCTGTATGCTTTCCAGGATCCCTCGACTCTCAGTTACTGTTGAAAGGAAAGGAGAGTTTAAAAATCAGACCTCCAAGTGATACTGTGATATAACCTCACTGACTTTACTGAGGAGACTGATAGTGCTATGGCTAGTATTAGGGGCAACAGGAAGCATCATCAATCCATGCAGAATTCACCTAGGCAGATGAGGATGTGTCTCATTAGCTTAGAAAACAACAGGTTATGACATGTTCTACATGGCAGCTAGATTAAAACAAGTAGCTTATATAGGTTTACTCATGCTCAAAGGTCACGTCTTCACTTGCAGTATGCATTTACTGTTGGAGAGCAAAATTACCCCATCAGCATCTGCAATGTAAGATCACTGCACCGGCACATCTAAAAAGCTGTGACCACTAAGGCAATCTGCACCTGTACAGGAAACCAATGCAATGGTTTTACATCAAATGCTGCACATGGACCACTTAGAGCTCACTTCAACCTTTTTTTTAGCACACTCAAGCAACACATGGACCTTAAGTGGTTTCCTGCACAAGGCTGAATTTCCTTTTAAGAACAGTTAGCACAATAGCCATTTACACAAAAGCTTCTTTATAACACTCTGGTATAGAGGATTTCAAAAGGAGCTTTATTTGCATCCAATTTATAGTCCCTTCCATTTCACTTCATCTACAAAAAGAAAGTTTTTCTCTTGTAAATATCAGGATTCATGGCACTGTTATTGCCTAACCCTACACTGCTCCTTAATACAGCTGCATTATCTGTCGGCTGTACATCACTGCACACTGAAAGAACATTTTCAATGACTCTGAGCCTCTCTTACTGCAAGACAGCTATTTTAGCTGTGCCATCGAGCAATTACCTGCGGCAGGCTATCATATTAAAGAATAAGCTCTCCATCCTTTCTAGGAACTATCAGTCCCAAAGAACAAAGACATACTCTTAAAAAAATATGGATGCAAATATAGAATGACCTTTTGAACATCTTACCTTCACGTTTATGTCTTCACAACCTAGGAGTGAAATAAATATCTTTTTTTCCATAGCAAATTCCAATTCAGGAGAGTGACAAAGGGTTAGCACAGATGGCATTCAAAGGCAACCCAGTTTCCAAGCTCTAGTCCACAAATGCTTTACTAATCTGTATTTTTTTGTTTGACATCTGACCTAAATATTTATTTGTTCATTGAATACTGCAGTGGCCTAAACTGATGTCAGTTACTCCCAACCACCAACCTTCCATTTACGTACTGCAATTCACTGCAAATCCTAGAACAGGATGGAAGAGGCTTGTTATCTTCAGACCCTATGGGAAGGTATTGTTAGTTGCTAAAACCCTCCAATTTCAGACCACAAGTGTTCCCTGAAAATGGTCTTGAAAATAACTCTCATAGCAAAGACCATCCTACCTCCCTATGGGCTGTATAACTCAAATGGGGAATTCACCTTTGCCACAAAGGAAGCCCACTGATGCTACCCATAACTAACACATCAGGCAGGGCACTCCCATAACAAAGCAGTCAGTGCAGGGAATCTCAATCTGCCACAGAATTTTTGGATGTAATGATCTTTTTTTGCCAACTTAGTTGATTTTAGGATTCTTGTGCTCCTGTTCTACATCCAGCAAATAAGAGTATTGCTCTTTATTTCCCCTCACCCTTTGTGTAAACTGCAAATGCGACAGACTCACCTTACTACTTATGTAATAGTATCACCTACAACAACAAGGCTGTGATCTCAGCTAAAGTCTCCAGGCGCTAACACAACGCAAAAAATAAACTAGAAAACCGGAGCAAAAACTTTCTAGATGGAAAAGCAAAACCAGGCAGCTATGAAAAACAAAATAAAAACCCACAGAAACAAACCAAATCCCAGATGAGGATGGGCATCACTCAGCTGTAAGACAGAGGGAACAAACCTCAGCATGAAAGAGGCCAGGAAGAAATGACTGCAGAGAAGAGTTTCACAGTTACACAAATCTTTCAATCTTGAAAACCTGAAATGCCTCACTCAATAAGCAATTAAAATAAAAACCTTAGTTTTTGAAGTTTAATTAATGTCAACTCTAAAGTCCCACCTAGAATTAGAAATAAAATCCATCTAAAGAATCAGGAAAATGGCCTCAGCACACATCTTCATGTGAGACTGCAAACTGCAACAGCAATAAAAGGCTGAAGTCCTGTGATCCCCAGAGGTGGAAAATCCAGGTTGGATCTTGTTTGAATGTAGAGGAAGTTCTATCCAAGGCGTTTCTGCTTGTTCTCAGTCAAGAGTAAACCGCAGAAATTCTCTGCATACAAGAACACCCTTTATTTTAGTCTTGGCCTTCTCAGCATTCAGCTCCCACTCTTTCCCCAGATATTCACTGAGAGCAGATGAAGTTTTTAAAGACCTTTTTCGAGATAATCCCCCAACAAAGATTTCTAACAACTCTAAATGGCTTTGCTAGTACTTAGAGTTGCAGGGATGCATCTCTTATATCCAGCCCTAAGGCAAAACCTGTTCTGTTGTTGTACTCCTCAGATCCCCCAGCCTATAACATCATTCCTCCATCTAATGTCCCATTTATAAATTCCACACTCATTTTGTACTCCTCCCAACAGCCTGGCAAAGCACCATTAAACATAGTGAGGCATCAAGAAGGCAACTTAGAGAGAGGAGAAAAAAGCTCAGTGTATTCAATTTTTTATTTCCCTTATTTTGATTGCAGCTCCCTCCCTTGCATTCCACAGGGAGAAGTACATTATTTTTATATTAAAGCTAACAGCGTTTCGCCTCATAATTTTTTAATCATTTATTTTAGTGCTTAATTATCTCAGGGATTAAGTATCTTCCTTATGTATTCTCTATCTCCACAAGACAATGTTCCTCAGAGTTTGTAAATCAATGACTCTTTGGAATAAGAGAACACCACAAATGGAAGCACACAGGCAAACTGCCTATTACAAAAAGGAAACCATGTCACCAGCCAGAGCAGAGCCCACTGGGGCAATGGCAAACTGGTCTGCTGGCTGTTGCACTTCCCACTACCATCAAGCTGTGGATGTGCACAGAATATGAACTGGCTTTTGCTGGAAGCAGACGGCATCTTTCCAAACAGCCAAAGGCCAAAAATTCAACCAATTTTACATTTTTATCTGGGGAGAGTTATAATCAGCACAAACAGGAAAAAAAACCCTCAAAACCTACACTGAGCTCTGCGGTACCATCTGGATTTTGACCGTGAAAGTTTATTAAGGATCCTGAAGGATAGGAAATTGAAAACAAAACCAACTATCAGTGATTTGAATTGCAACCAGGACTATTTTGGTAAGAAATTACACCTTGGTTTTTGGTTTGTTTTTTTTTTTTTTTTTTTTTTTTTTTTTTTTTTTTTTTTTTTTTTTTTTTTTTTTTTTTTTTTTTTTTTTTTTTATTTTATTTTTTTATTTTTTTTTGTGTGTAGCCCTCTCACTTAAACTGAAGATGACAACGCTTTCAAAATTATACTTCTCTTCCTTATGGTATTGACCAATGGTTTTTGTATTTGAACAAATGGCACAAATGTGTTATCCAACTGTAGAATAATTACAATTCNGTGAAAGTTTATTAAGGATCCTGAAGGATAGGAAATTGAAAACAAAACCAACTATCAGTGATTTGAATTGCAACCAGGACTATTTTGGTAAGAAATTACACCTTGGTTTTTGGTTTGTTTTTTTTTTTTTTTTTTTTTTTTTTTTTTTTTTTTTTTTTTTTTTTTTTTTTTTTTTTTTTTTTTTTTTTTTTTACAAAAGCAGAATCACATAAGATTAGAATTCCTGGGAGGAGCTGGGTAAGACCCAGCATAAAAGTGGAGTGTTGAAGATTTCAGTCATATCATTTACCCTAAATATTGTATCAGATCCGTACCATCATAATACAGGTATAACCCACCTGAATAAGACAAGAATCACACAATGCCTCAGCTGAAATGTGTCAAAATAAAAGATGGGTAACTGAAGCGCTGTTAAAGAAAAAAACATTAAGAAAAAAAATGCAGAATTAAATTCAGGAACTGCAATTTATCTTTACTGTACCACTACATTTGAAGGTTTGTGTACATGGGGAGCTTGGCAGAAGGATAACCAAGTGCAAGAGTGCAGAACATTAACCTGCCTTACTTGTTCTATGTGTGGATGTATGGCACAGAGCATGCCGTACTCTGGATTGATAGAGAAAGGCATGCTATCAGACTGAAACAAACTTTGAGTTTAACCTGTTCATACACAGATAGATTCCTAAAATCCACAGAGATTCACTCAACTTTGAACTGATTAGTTCTGGCAAGCTGTAACATCAGTTTATCTTAAGACACAACATTGCAGAGGAAAAAGCAGCTTGTTGCAGAGGATCACACCATGCGACACTTTGCAGTACTATGGAACCTCAAGGGGCAGACCCTCGACTGGAATAAGCTGCTTCACTGCAAAGTCTAGTGAAGACAATCTACTGCAACTGCAGGGTGGTGTTATGGCATTCTGAATTCAGGAGATGCACCCCAACAGCTTGAAACAAACCAATAAAATCTAATTTTGATGCTGTGCTTATGCCAGGAGCTATTATTTCTCAATCCCTTACAACGGTATCTGTGTTTGACCTCTCCTGCTGTGAACGGTTTGTTGAGTATTTCAATCAGTGGCCACCTGGGAAGAGATGATGTAGTAGGGCAGTTTTCTCTCCTCCCTCCTTAGTAAATCTTCCCCCGACTGACACTGTTTTAAAAATACTTGTCATTGATGGAAGAAGCAAATTCTTTGCAGGTCAGTGAATATGAAAAAAAATCCAAGAAAAAGGCAGCATGATCAGTCTCCTCTCTCACCACCAAAGGTGGTGTGTATGATACAGCCCTCAACATAGCATTGTAAACCTCTTTCGTTTACCTTCCAAAAAGTCATACTGCTTTCTTCATTACGCTATTAATTTCATACTGCAGTCTGGCTAAAAAACTTCAATCTTTATTTCTTTAATATCATGTAACAACAGCTCTCAGTCAGTGACAAACACACTGTTCTTAGCTCAGTTTTATTGCTAAGTTATTGACCATTGCCTCAGAAAATTGAAGAAATCTGCCAGACCACTAACTCCGTTCTATATTGCTACATTCTTGGGACTTCATTGCCCAAACAGTTACTTTATTGTTAAAGCTGTTCAATCCCCAATCATCCAGCATTCATGTGAAATAAAACACTCTTCCAATCAATTATATAATGCTACTAGGAAAAAAAAGCCTTTTTCTTGTAGGTTGAAGGGAACAACTTCTCAGGAAAACTGCTGCTGCAGCTGCAAGCTCAAATGGGCAATGCAACAGATGAAATTTGTTACTGTACTTTGAGGACTGAGATAAGTGCTTCTTTTCAGTCTGACCAGAAATTTTATTTAGTTTCAGCTGTTCTTGAATCTTCTGAACACTTCTGCTCTCCTAAGTTTGTTAGGAATTCAAATTGGTTTTAGCCAAGTTCTAGGCAAACAACCCCATTCAAATATCAGTCTGGTAGGGTGATCTATTTTCAGAGCTGGAATCCAAAGTCACAAGGATACATATTCCAGTAAAACTTTTTGGCCTACAAGGATTCTGAAAACGGACTCTTTATAGGGACTGTAGTTATAGGACAAGAGTTAATGGGCTTAAAAATTAAACAGGGGAAGTTTAGGTTAGATATAAGGAAGGACTTCTTTACCATGGGGGTGGTGAGGCACTGGAATGGGTTGCCCAAGGAAGTTGTGACTGCTCCATCCCTGGCAATGTTCAAGACCAGGCTGGATGGAGTCTTGGATGAAATGATTTAGTGTGAGGTGTCCCTAACCATGGCAGGAGGGTTAGAACTAGATGATCTTAAGGTCCTTTCCAACCCTAACTATTCTGTGATTCTAAGGCATTCTGGTCTTAACCTAGTTAGGTGGCTGAATCCATTAGTGCCCCTGTTTAAAACTGACCATAAAACCATAGTGAATACTATCCCCAGGCATATCTCAGACAGTTCATAACAGAGGGATAATCTACTCTGCCAGGATGTATCACTTACTATGCCCCCATTTCTTACAAGTAAGTATTTCCTTATGAAGACATTATGACATGTCAAAATCTTCAGTGATCAATCACATTATTCTCTACAAAGCTATGTAATACAAGACTGAAATAACAACTGATGTGAAGCTGTCACTATTCACACTGGAGCACCAATTTCTTCTCAGCATCTATCTTCCAAACCAGCAGAAATTAAAGACTCCACCCTATCTGCAGCAGGAATCCTAATCTGTTGTCCTAGTGTGTTCACACCATTAGAGAACAGTTTCCCAAAAGAAACTCATGTTTTGGTAACAAACACCACCATTCTAAAGGACAAGTACCAACAGAACAGTGATAAAGCTAAGTCAAAGTGTCACAAACAGAAAAACAGAAATAGAACCCTGGAACCCAAGAGTCACACATTCATCTGTAGCAAACTGAAAATGCCTTGAAAGCCAAAAAATCACCAATTTCTTTTAAAGTCCTTTCCTTCTCAGCATTTCAGACTGCTCTATCTGCTTCACTTGATAATGCTCTCTGGAACTGTTTCATCCTTGTAGGAAATTAGCATTCCTTAAGAACAATGCTGTTCCCAACCTCCAAACCCTTCCACCAAGTTATTACAACTCTTGTTCCAGTCCTGCATGCCTGTGTGGAGCTTGTTATAAAGCAAGGGAAAGATTACTTGAACATCAAGGCCATAGACCATGAAGAATAGTGTCTCTGTAAAAAGGTGACTCCTTGGTCCTTGCAACGGAATTTCAAAGAAGTTGCAGTTCTGATTGAGAGTGCAACATACACTGAGCGACAGTGAAGTAGATGCTGAATAAAGCTAATTAAACTTTGCAGAGCTACAGTCAAATCCATTGGACCATTATTTCTAAGAGGAATACACACGTGCAAACCATTCTATGAAAATTATCAAGCATTGCTACTACAGTCAGAAACAGGAAGCCTTTTTGAGTGTTGGGTCCTGCAAAGAAGGAAGTACTCTGATACAATGGGCTTAAACTTCATGCAAATGTTCAGTGCAGAAAGACAAAGTAGTTAATGCTTTACTGAAACACAGGCTGGAAGCCTTTGCAAGAGGCAATGCCAAAGCCTGTCCATCAAAGCACATCTTAGCCTCTTTTCCTTCAATCATGCTAGATTACTCCTCTTGAGCAATCTTGTAATCCATCTTGCAATTTCTCCATTAACTCCACAATGAAGTCTCCATGACCCGAGTAGGAAAGAAAGAAAACCTAAAGAAATACAGTACAAAATTCATCCCAGAAGGGTCTCCAAATACAATGCTGGTTCAGAAAACAAACATCTGCAGAGCAATCTTCAGTTAAGAAGTATGCTCCATCTTCAGTGGTGAACCACTTGGACCAACTCAAAGAATTGTCACACAAGGGTTTCAAGGACTCACACTTCTGATTTTACCTACAGTAGGGCAGCAAATCTGGATGAAAGACTTTGTACCCACTATCATGGTATCCCAGAGCACGTACACACTGTTAAGTACACTGTTAAATGTATGATTGGACTATTTGCCTGCTGTGACCATTACAGGGGTATTTATGGTGTCAATCAGATGTTACTAGACCACAATGACTTTATCATATGGTCTCTCCACACAAGATCTTTCACACAGGAACAAAATGTTTAATTTTACAGAAAAATTTAGAAGTTACAAACATTCAGAAATGGTCTTCTAGAAAGGGAGCTCTTGTTCCACCAAAGCAACCGGCACCACAGAGAGGTGTTTTCAGTCTTAACATGAGCCACTATCAGAATGTTCAAAAGCAGGGTAATAAACTAAACCCAAAATGAATCTATCCATTCCACAATCCTGCCTGTCAGCAGCCTCTTGTGATCTACCATAAATGATAAGTCTGAAAGCTGAATCATGACATCAAAGGACTTGTATGTCTGCAGTGAGAGCAGGCATCTGATCTTGGTACGCATAATCTTATAGGCATGACTTCAGGGATCATTGCAGGTCACATATTCATCCAGCATTTTTCATACTTTAACTGTTATTTGACTTCATAGGTTTGTAAGTGCTCATTCCTGATACACGCTTGTGGATGCAAATTGTA
The DNA here is from genome assembly GCA_002631895.1 of Agapornis roseicollis. Lineage (NCBI taxonomy): Eukaryota > Metazoa > Chordata > Aves > Psittaciformes > Psittacidae > Agapornis > Agapornis roseicollis. Next base: position 10,253 of record NDXB01010232.1, read on the forward strand.
CTTCCAGTTGCTGTATCAATCCAGTTGATGAATGGGCCTGATTAGTCAGATAAGGTCTTTTTCACAACAGAGCTATAGCCTAATGACACAATATTTTCTATGAATATCCCATTTTACTGAAGTTTAAAGAAACTTTTGGAAATTAATCACTGATGTCAGAACAGACTACACCTCATCACTGGAGAGAGATGAACAATCCTGAAGTTATTTTATTATTCACATTGACAGACAGATAAAGAAATAATTTAAATAAAAGGGCTGCAGAGGAACACATACACCTTTAGAGTACCAAGTGATACAAAAATGATCAGAGAAAGAGCATATAACAAAGGCAAGTTCCCACCTGAAAAGGCAGCAAAGTAGTAATTACAGAGAAAATTATTAAGATAAAAGGCATTGTTTCACACAAGACCTGATGTCAGTCTGAACATGAAAGAGCAAGGCAGTGATGGGCACCACAAAGTTAAGAAAAACAGGGAAAAAAAACCAAACCCAACCAACCAGCTACATTAACTAGTGGGGAACAGGGAAGGAGCAGGAAGGAAAAGTCTTCTGACACTCCAAATGCAAAGCATCAATAACCACACAGGGGGCTGCCCCTAAACCATCCGCTGCATGTGATGCAAGAAGTAAGAAGTACTAGACACTGTAAGATGCATCACTCCCTCAAGTATGTCACTGCTTATAGCAGCGAGCTTTTGTCTCAAACTCACTGGGCCATCTTGACATACTTCATCTCTTTGCCTTTTCTGGAGTTTTGATGCATTTCTTTAATAAACCATTAAAAGACGGAATCTCTCTTCAGTGAAAATAGTACTAGGCCAGGTGCTGTCCACCATGGCTCAAGGAATCCCTACGGTCAAATGGCTAAGAGCCAAGGGCTTCAGTTTCTGACATACTGAAAGGTTTCTCAGACTTTCAATAGCAATAGTTTGTGTCCTCCCTCCCCTCTTATGCCTCTAACTGCGGAGAAAGAAGTCATGATTCAAGTATTTGAAGAACAAAACCCACAAATTTAGCTGAAATTCTTGCCAAGAGTTTCTTGACTTAAATACCTTTTCTAGTGTAATTATGTTCAGAAATCAACAAAAGGAAAGTAAGGTGGGGTAGCGGGTGAGTGCAGGGTGTTCCAGTAGCCTGACATCAATTATCAAATTCCTCACAAGACAGAGAGAAATACAGGACTGTGCAGTACAGAATAGCCTTATACTACTTAAATATACAATTAGAAGTCAACCAGATTCTGCCTCAAATATTTGCCTAAACCCCCCTTCATTTTCTGCAAGGATACCTGGCCATTATCTATGGGAGGAAAAGAATTCTAAGCATTAAACTAATACCTGACTCAGCAGAAGTAGTAAGTCTGGAATTGGAAGATGCTATAGAATATATGCAAGTTATATACACATATACGCACAAGCACAGATACAAGAATGTATGGCATGAAACATAGCCAGACCTCATTAACACTGCTTCTTGGGTATTTCTACTCTTCACTATGATCTCTGGTATAGACACACTGTGAACACAGAAATACATGTTGCTCTGAATCTACACATCCCCCTTCTTTAAAGTTCCAGGCAACAAAGGCTTAATTCCTGTCCTATAATGCTGCTCTAAAATAACACATGCAGTCCAAATCTCACCGGCTTTCCCTCCAATACAACGGCTATACTCATTAACAGAGATAAGCACAAACCTTCTTGACATGTTCTTATTAGCTTTCGAATCATAAGGTCTTTATCCTTCACATGAAGGTTTCTTTCTTTGCTACAAGTTCTCTTTCTTTGTGTATCTATAACCCTGACACATTCCTGATCCTTTTCATCTTGTTGTCATCTAAACAGGAACCTAAGATGTATCAGAAGAAGAATTTGCCTGAAAAAAGGCATGCAAATATCAGTGTAACCAAACAGGCAGTTTTTCAGGAGTCTTATTCCAACCACTAAATGACACCAAACTTCTAAAAGGACTGTAGCATGCTTAAAGATGCTCAGCTATCTCTAATAGCATCAGGCATGGCATCTTGTCTGCCTCTATGTATGCCAGAGAGAAAAATGAATACATTTTCCTAGAGGAAGTTTTGCAGAGCTAACAAAAGCAGCAGTGTGTGCAGCTAGCTATACCTCAGTTGCTTCATCATCCCCAGGAGTATCCATGATAATCCACTCCCAGATCGTGACTGAGCAGAACAGATGATTTAAAAACTTGCTGCTAAGCAGCTCTTCTCTTACCATTCCTCTTTTGTTCTTCCCAGTTGCAAAATCATGTTCTGTCTACTCGCCATTCTCTAGCCACCCACTGAATGGTCATCTCGTCTTTCAGGTGAGAACACTCAGCTCATCTACACTGGCAACAACAATCTACTTTTGCCTGGCTCAGAAAAATCTTTCCAGACTTAAAATACCTTTGAGAGTCTGAATTATTGTTCTAACAGAGCTGTGAAACACTGTTATTTCTTTAAAAACAATGCTAGTTTGCAATTTGACAGGTGATTTTGTAATTAAATATTTTGACCTTTAGAAATATACATGGCATATTACTGTTTCTTTATTTCCAGCACAAGAACAAAAAAAATACTAAAGCAATGTGCTATTCTCTCAACTCTCTCAACAGCATAAGAGATAGAAAAGGTAAGAGCAGTGAAATTACCATTTTATAGCCCCAAAACAACTTTTTCCCCTATGCAGACAAACTGCGAAGAGTGTGAACTCCTGAACTTACCCAGTATTCATCCAACTAAATCTACGGAAAGTTCCTCGGTTATACAGATCTCCAAAGTCTTATTTGGAAACTGATTACACCTTTTCAAATCACCTTCTTTCTCTTCCTTCTCATGCCTATTTAAAAGTGGTTTATAGATAAGCCAATTCTGATAGGGATACTACAGCATTTGACACTCTGTAAACACCTAAAACTAGAAAGATAAGCAAGACTTTTTTATTCCTTTTTGCTCCTGATGGTCTCTAGTGTTTTCTTTGGCACTTTGGGAGTTCATTCTGTCAATTTTAAGCCAGTTCCACATCTCCTTGCAGATTCTAAAGGTCATATTAATATCTGCCTCGGCTAAATACCTTGTTTTCTTGAAGCCTGACTAGAAATTGGAATTTTATACCTGGGTGTCACAGTCAGAATCCCCTGAGGAGGATGCCATGACACACTGAGCCAAAAACTCTGGCTATTTAATTGCAGTAAAGTTCCTCCTGGAAAATGTGGAGGATATTTGAAATTCAGCAGCAATAAAGACAGCAGGGGAGCTGTACAAGTAGCACTGAGAGCTCAAGATTATTTTCCCCTACCCTGCAATTATCTTGGATACTTAAAAATCCCTGCTACTTGGACATGAATAGTTTTGCATTCTAGTCCCACTGAGAAGCTTTGAACAAAAGATTTCAGAAGCACTGGTGAAAAACATACAATAGAAACCTCAGAAACAATAATCCTACATTTAAATCAAATTACAGATACACTTTCTGCCAAACACGTCTTCCACTTGTGAAGAGCACAAACTGAAGCCCCTGTCATAGCAAGCACTTAGAGGCTGGTTCTCTGAGCATACAAAACAATTGTCCTCATGAGTGTCTCAAAGCATACTTGCACATGTGAATCCATATGCACATATGAAACAGTTTATTTTTAGTGTCCATGTTTGTGTGTAGTTAAGAGCAAATACTACTGCAAGCAAACCTATTAAGTTGCTTATATTAAGTCTGCACCAAGTGGATTCTACAACTGGATAACTGACAGATGTTTCACATCACTGCTTGTAAATAACAGATTAAAGGAAGAGGTTCTCTAATTGAATGTCTACAGAACAAAGAGCAGCATCAACTAGGTAGAGCAAGACAGATGGTAGGATTTGTCTGCAAGCAGAAAACCAGCACAAAGGCATTACCCAATTTAAGTTGCATTTGGAACATCCACTGGCCACTACATTTTATTCAGTGAGGCTAATTTATAGACTGCATAACTGATTTTTCAGCTGCCCAGCTAAACTAACCAAAACCCAAAGCCAATTCTCTCAGGTCAATCTGATGGGAGATTTAGTTTCTTACATTGCATCACTATAAAAGGAAGATAAGAAAGGCAAAAAACCCCAAAACAAACAAAAACCCCATACCATATTAAAACCTTCAGAATGGTTTTAAAATTTAAGAAGAAAATTAAAGCTTCCAACCTTTCTTCTCAAACTCCATCTTATTTTTTGATTATTACTTTCACAGGAAAGCTATTCTCTGTCTCCATTTTATCCCACAGCCTTTCTATTCAATTGGCATGTATAAGAGGTACTGGAATTTTTTTCATCTAGTACATTCATAATAAAGGCAGATCATTTAAAACCTTACATTAGCCATGCTTAGGAAAGCACTTTTAAACATATAAGCTACCTCTCATTACTGTATTTTGATAATAATCAACTCAGTGGATAAATGGAATAAAGTGGAGCAAATATTTCTATGCCTAGTTACCAAGATCCACAAATCACTGCCAGCTGCTGTGTTATTACATAACGAAGATAAGGATTAAACCTGTATTTGAAGACAACAAATACGCAATTAAGACCGAACAGAAAATTACCGATTAATTTATATCACTGTTTCTAAGCTCCTTTACGGATCTATGTTATGCATTCAATAAATACTTAAGATCCCTTTCTTGGTCCCTGACAAATGATTTGAGCTGATCAAACAAATCACAGATTGTATAGACATTTACTGCCTGGCACTTTAGTAAATATCCAGGAATAAATCAACCAAGACAAAACACTGAAAGTGAAGGAAAGCATTAAAATGATACATTAAAAGTGCTCTCCCAAATTGCATATAGTTCACACAGGTGCCACATGTAAAATTTAAGACTTGAGGGCATTAAATTGTATAAATAGCAAGTAGTAATATTGGTACCATATCAGAAGAACTTCTAATCTTAAGTAATTTTGATACTTTACTACATTACCTGAAGAAGACAGATCAAATTCACTGGTAATGCCTTGGGAGGAGATACCTGTAATAGGTGAAGAATCTCATATAGTGCACAGAAATAGGAGAAATGCTCCCAATAAAAAGTTCATCAGATAAAGTGCCTGCAGTACCCCATGGGAATCAGCAGTGCAAGTAGTTTGTGTGCTAAGAAGTCATATATCTGGTCCTTCCAGGTTGTTATACATCTGCTGCATGTGCACACCAGTCCTTCCTCAGCACAGAACAATTAAATTCTGCTCACTTGTTAATGCAACACCAGCTGAAAAATAAAATACCTTGAGCATCTCAGCATTTTTATTGTTTTATGCCTGTTGCTTCCCTAGATCACCCAAAATCCACAATTACCTTATCTTGTGACCATATCAGGACCCACAGGCTACTTCTGAACAGCAAAACATGCAAGGAAACACACCATAGAGGCCACCATTAGCACTTTCCTATGAGCATGGAACAGCTCAGTATTTCAAAGATAGCGTGAAACAAAATCCTTTTCTCTCTTGTTAGCTGAAGATTTCAGATTGGTTTTTCTATACAGTACCTGCGGTTTTGTTTTGGGAGGAGGCTGTTTTCTTTGTGGTTGTTGTTGCTTTTTGTTTGTTATTTTTTTAAAGTAGTGATTCTGTTAGGATGTTCCAAATTATTTACATTTAAGAGAACGCACAACGATCATATGCACTTACTGTCAGCTCTACTTTCTGAAAAGAGGACTCTTCTCATTTCCCCAACAGAATACATGATCCCTGCTTAGGAACATGCATAATTCCATACGCTGAATAACTGAAGGCAGCAACAGATCACCTTTTCTCACAAATACGAAAATATCAACTCCCACTCTTGCTCATGCAGAAACATCCCTTAGGGCTTATGCCCTCTGGTTTCTTTCAGTCTTTTTAAAGGTCACAGTCTGACATTTCAACACTGTTAGAAGCCATATAGGAAGTCTTCCTTCTTATATGCATATCCCTGCTTAAGTATTATTCCACAGTAGTCACAAGGGCCAAACCAACAAATTACTTCTTTGTAAAAAGACTTGATCTGCTAACTGTGCTTGGAGACTGACTAAAACTAAGTGAAGGCATCTCAGCTGAAATAATGCTAGATGGAGAGAGATTAGCCATAAAACCAACAATCTGCAGGGAACATAAAACTAAAATAGAAGATGCACCTTTCTTTCTCCTACTTAAGTTGAAAAACAAAACCAAAGATTAAGTCAGTCTCATTCACAGGCCAGAGCAGCTCAGCTCTTACACAGCAAGTTGTGTATTACCAATTATGATTAATACTTTAATTTAAAGTTCAAATTCTCCTCTCTCCACAAAACCATGACCAAAAAATACACTCCACCACCCCTAAAAACACTCACTTTCTTTATAAACCAGGATTTGAAGCTTTTACATCTCACCTTGTCTTCCCAAAGCCATTGTAAGTGGTGACTAAGGTCACCAGACAGCATGAACTGCTCTTCAAGTGAAGAGGGAGACTGAGAGGAGGACCTCTGTATTTAATTAGAGCCCACACCAGGGGATGGTTTGGCTAATTGCATAATTTAGCAAAACCCCAAGGCTGCTCCAGGTTAAATTAGTTTGGGAAAGCTTTCTACAAGCTTTTATGCTCTTACAGTACTCAGAGTGTCATGTGCTCCAGTAATGCCTCTCCTGACATCACCACCTGCCCAAAGTTATTAGTCAGAAACTCTCCTATGAGATAATTTTTCAGAAGGGTCTACCTCCTCACTGGAACAGCTAGCACTGCGCAGCCACAGCAACCAGAAAGTTAGGGAGCCACCTTCCCAAATCCTTCTGGAAGCATTTTAACAGGGAATGGCTGCAGCTGTGGGGGGGTTATTGCCTTTTGTTGTTGTTGTTGTTGTAGGAAAAACTGCAGAAAGGTTGTACTTGGAAAATTTCTGCAGCTGTAATTAGGGAGTCTATCAAATATGTTGCCAATTAGCTTAATTGGTGTGCAGGCTGAGTGAGACCTCTGGAGGAAAGGTTTCTCATTACTTAAGGGGGATAGGGGAAGAAAGAAGTAAAGACCAAAAGTTCTCATAAGCTTGCCAAGAGGAAGAGGAGCAGAGGAAGTTTTTGACTGCTGCTCATGATGAAGTAACAGTTCTCCAAGTATTTGAAGAGAACGAGATCTCTGAAGAATGGTTTCAGCTGCACCTTGCTATATCCCAAACGAAGTGCTGTGATAATGATTTCCAGCTGGTTCTACTAGATTCCATCACAAGAGCTAAAGCTCTGGTATGGATTGTAAAGATATTCAGCTTTATCAGGACAGATATGCGCTGCAATCTTAGGCACTGTGTACCTTCCAGTACCAGGAATAGATCACAGGAGTTCTAATACTGCCCAGTGCCTATTAGTTCTGGAGTGATGCACAATGAAAAGGCTACAGTGAAATAGTGAAGAAGTATTTATGTTGCTTTAAAAATAAATTTCATAAGGTTCACCAATAAGGCAAATGTCAAGTATATTGATCTCTCTGGTGAGCACTGTAGATTTGCTGGGGATCATCTCCTGGAGTGTGTACATACATGTTCACACACAAACACTCCCATTGTAAATGTGCTAAGTAATACACAGCATTAAATCACTATTCAAACTATAATTGTGCACAGGAGTAGAAATCCAAACCTGTTCTTATTATTCTGTCTTACCTACATGAACAGCAGATTGTGTATACACATAAAGTGTATAAAGTATTAAAAGTAAAGCAAAGTACAGCTATATAGCTTTTGAAGCTACATGCCCTGCCTGTGACTTTAGTGAAAAGAGACTTCAGTGCCATGCAGCTTGGCCGTGGTTAAATTTATTCAAAGGAAGCCAAAAGTGAACCAAAAAGCTCAGGAAGACTTAGCTGGCATAAGATCAAGCTCAGACAAGCAGAACGTTAGAGCTGACAGTGCCCCATGATCACACTCAAGAGTCTATTTCTCCACATCTTTAACTATTTTTTAATTTATGCCCCGATTTAAATGCAGCTTCAAGCAATGGAATTTTTCTGGGATTGCTCAGACGTTTGATCTTTGCATCTCAAGAGAATATACGTAATTTCATCTCAAACCAAATCTACACTTTCTTATCTTAAACCTACAACTGTGTCCAAACACAGTCAAGATCCAGAATCAAACAGCTCCTCTTGGCCTCAAACCTTAACTAGGATGGCCTCTTAGCATTAGTATTCTGCATTCATAAGAAGTCAGTGAACTAAAAGAAAACAATGTCTGAAAAAAAGAATCTAATCAAAGCTACAAACCATAGGGGCTTTGTCTCACGGCTAGTGTCTCCTGACCAAATACAGCTCAATTCACATCACTGCTTCAAGTACTTAATGATTTTCAGTCTTTTACAGTGCAGATCAATTAGCTCATCATGGTACTGTGGTGAGATTAAGTTTAAGTAAAGTTGTTCCCCTGTGTTCATTAGCCTATATGAAGGTTTAGTCTGACCAATTTCCAGTGTGCAGGTTTTAGCAGCATACCATTACTGATCAGAGACAGAGGGTAACCTTTAAGAAAAATGTTTCAAGTATCAGATTTTCATGCCAATAATAAAGCCAAGCAGTATTTTATGAATAAAGTTAAAGGAAAATACAATAAAAATGAAACTATGTATTCCTGTACCCCAGTGAAAACTTTATACTAATAGAAAAAATGAATGCACAGCAAGTTTTTCCTCACAGCCCTCATATCTAAAGGTCACATATATCCTACTCAAGAATACACCACAGTGCTTACCAAATGCAGACATGGAAATGAGCCTATCAAGAGAAGAACAGCACTTACTAATGCATAGCACACATTTCTGTCTGTAAGTAAAACTGCAATGAAAAGAACTAAAGGTAAATGTACCACAATTAGGTGAAAGAATAATAAATATCCTCCCTATATTATTTTAATACTCCTCTGAAAATTTTATATCGCTCAATTCTGCAAGAAATTTCAGAGGGGCTGTTTGGATTTTGACCTTTCTTGGCAGTGTTACCTTCCTGATGAAGGTCTGTGCATTAACTGGTAACTACTCCCATTCATACAAATAATGTCCATTTTAAAGTTTCAGCTGCAGTGTTACACCTAATCTGAATCGCTGTCTGTGAAAAGAGTGGATTCAGCACATCTTATTTATGTGCTTATCTAAACAGGAGGAAGCCACACAATATAATTTAATGTATAGAGCAGTTTGCTAATAGGGAAACTATGCTCTGTGCAGCTTTTACTCAGAAGGTTTCTGTACCTTGAAATCTCAACACTTAATACAGCAGAATTTAATTTTCTGAGGCACAGTTTCTCACTGACACAGGTGCCCTTATAGGAGAATTTACAGTGTCCATTATCTTCTCAAGTAGGAAGCACAAGAAATGACCAAGCAAGAAAAGACATTGTAAAAGACTCCACTTAATCTGAGATTTGTGGGAGTAGGACTCCAGTTAAACATCAAAAGCTGAGTTCAAAGTCCTACTAAAAAAAGACCTGCAGGTGATAGTGTGTAACTCCAGGAGCTGCCCTGCCCATTTAGACAAATCATGACTGGTATTTCTACACAGTCATTACGCAGCACCATTTATCTTGCTTAGTGTCTCTGAGTAATGGAGAGGACACAGACATTGACAGTCTACAGAAGATTCATTACCTGGGCCACTGAGGAGGGGAGTAAAGAACAAACACAATGCTTTTCATCTCACTTTGACAGAATGGCAGAGGAATAAGTAAAACATAGTCAATACACTCCTGGGAATACCTGACTGTCAATTTGCTAAGAAGTATGCACACTTTTTGCCTCAGGCTGAAAAAGCAGCTCTTAATTGCAATCAGATTGTGACCACCATACTCACAAAGTTCCTGCTTTGTGAGCAGTTCAACAGATCTCAGCCAGGCCATATGAGAAGTAAGGTACCAGTCTATTCTGATTTCTTCACAGTTAGGTGGCATTTTGGGCACCAAGAACCTTTCAATTTTGCACCAGGGAATGAAGTGTGCTAGACTGTTCTCTAGCCTGCCATGGGCAATCAACATAAAATTCCCCAGGTCAAGCTCAGCAATGGGTTTCACCTGCAGAATAGAAGTATGAGTCAAAGCTCTACTTCTCAGGAGGCCTTCAGTTACCACTGGGGAAGTGTCTGCTTCCAAGCAGTTCAAGGCTGTAACTTTCAATCTGTAATTTTATGATAAAAAGACCCATCAAGATGCAAATAGTACAGCAAATCAAGACAAAAATTTCTGTGTAATGGAAGTATACATGAGTTGTGACTTCATCACATTGAGACACCACATAATTCACAAAGACAGTAGAAACATACTTTTTATAGTAAGAATCACAGAAGAGATGCAGGATTATTTCTGTTGAAGTTGACATCCTGTTATTTGCCTGCTTGACTTCCTTCCCTGGTCCATGCAGATCTCCGTAACCACATAGATGTACAACTACTACTGAAACCAGCTCACTGGGCAGGTTCAACAGGAGCTCAGACTGAACTGGCTGATATACTGGGAGGTCCTACTGAGGTACAGAAAGGAGTTGGTAACTTAAGGATACTTAAAGATAGAAGTTGGGGGTCCTAACAGAAATGTCCCAAGAAACAACAGGATGAGGAAAAAGTGTAAACTGAGGTTTCTTCTGACCCTGTTTAAGTTAATAAGAAAGGGACACCACAGTGAAATAGGCAATTTAGGGTAAGACATAGCACATATAAACTGCACTAATTTACACATAATAGCAGTATACAAAACATCTACAAGCACAGTCACTGAACTAAGAAAAGAACCCCAGTTCTAGACAGGAATAGGTAAATCCTGCTAACCTAGTTTCCAAACATGGAATCTACCCTTACAGAAGTAGATTCAGTGTTGAAAATTATCAGCTGAAGTTTGCTTTAATGATCCACTAAGTAAAGAAGCTCCTGAATGACAGTAAATGCCATCCTAGGTGGGGAAAGTTACTCTGCTTGAAACAGGACAAATTACTCTGTTAGCTGTTGTAGAGCTCTTAGGAGTTTGAGTCCCTGTCACAGATTCCGCTGTTGCCAGCACTCTCGTGGAAACCAAAGCTAATTAACAAAGAAAGCAAGAGCAGGATCACATTTAAAGGTGTACAGGTAGATAAATATACTTTCTACATGCTGGAAAAACTCAAAAGATGAAAAGGATAAAACCTAGCACAAGCCAGCATGCAGTGGCAATCTGTCAAAGGTGCTCTGACTTCATTATCACCTCCAAAGTACAGTTCTCCCATTGTGCTTCAGCCATGAATGTAGCACAGGGAGATTTCAAAGCAGGCTACATAAAACATTTTCTTGGCAAAGATCCATGGCTTTATGCTCTGAACCATTTTTTATGTTATGTTTGGTTTTACTGCTCCATTCTGATTTTAACAATACTGTGGATAATAAATGAGTACGTTTCACAACTCTGTAAGATAACCAAAATGCCAGCCTCTACCTAATGAGCCTTATAATTGAGTTGTAATGAATTTTATGTAGTGCAGTGTAACTTGAATGGTGCAAGAGGCACAGGAAAGGTATTTAGAAGGGAACAGTTCTAACACCTCCATTTTCAAAAGAAGAGATAAAAATAATCACTAGTTTACTCACACATTTGTTATTCCTGTTAGCGTTCAATTTAAGACCACGAGATTACTCATGTGAGTAAATCTGTCACAGAAATAAGGCTGCAGAAATAAGCCCCAAGAGGTGAAGGTGACAGTATTTAGAAAGCCCCTTTTTGTGCAGTATCTAACTAGAACTGTGTGACACACTCCTGTGAAGAAGGGGTTTACTCTAACATGACATGAAAGCCTGGGAGTTCTGAAAAAGCTAACAGCCACTTATAAACATATTTTCTACCGCTCAGGATTCAGGGATAAAAGTGAGAAATCTTTATTCTTTTTCTTGTTTCTCTAGCTCTTTGATGAGTATTACCTCACTTGAATTTCACCTGGAAAAGCAATTAAAAATGAAATTAGGTCAATGAAATCAAAGAAATACTTTCAGGTCTCCTAAATTGCTGGCAAACTTTTTAACAAGACGAATGGCAAATGAGAACTAGCAAATAATAAGCTTTCACACAAAACATTACTTGAAGCAAAACACATGAAATTCAAACAAAGAGCACTTGTGTGAGTACCCAGAATATTCTGAAATACATTTAATGACTTAAGAATAAACAGTGGAAGGTTCAGTATTTACTTATGGTAGAGTAAATAAAAACATGCAAAGTAACAAAATTCCCCACTTTCCATTATGTTTTGCCCAAGAGGAACCTGTAGCCATTTTCAAAGATGCTACTGAGATTTTCAACTTGTAACCACACATAACTGCAGACGCATTCTCAGGAAAAAGCAGTATCTAAAAACATTTCAGAACTTCATGAAAATTCGTGACACACAGAAAGTCTGCAGCACTGCTGGGTGGATTTCAGATAGGTTAACCCAGGAGGAGCAGGGGTGCTGTGTAACTACACAAATGGGCTCTGCAACCTCTGCACTCACTGGTGCTAACAGGCAGCTCAAGCTTTTATTCCTTCCTCCATGCCACTGCCACAGGATTAACCCAAGTTGAAATACTTTGTATATGTAAAAATACTACTGACTACTAAAATCTTATCCAGGTAGATATTTGCTTAGATATTAGAGCATATTCCTACATGGATACTTTTCTGCTTTAGGTTTTTATTACATTAATTTTTTTAATTGAGACTGCACACTGCTGGGTTGCCACAGAAGGCCCCCAGTTCACTGGGATGCAAAAACATGCCACTATGGAAGATTATTAATGTCATGGTTATCTCGTTGGCACAAGTCAGGATTAGAGGATCCCAAAAAAATTTTGTTGCTCCAAGCTTTCTTGTGTTTAGAGTATGCAGTCGTAAGAACAGAATACAAACCAGTAATTTCCCTTCACAGCAGTCTGAGTAAATATCTTGCGGGGGTCTGCAATGCCATGGGAATTTTGTATTATCAAAGGATTTCAATGAAAAACTGGATGAAATTCAATTTCATGCAACCATATGTGCTTTTGATATGTGTAATAAAAAAATAGTCTGATCCAAATCTCCACACAGCCAGTTAAAAAGAGCTCCAAAGGACTTCATCTTCAGATCAGCTTCTCTGTCTAGATTTTGTGCCATGATAGAAGCCAAGACAACAACTGAATCTATAAATTCACTACTTTACAGAGAGGTTCTGTGGTGCCAAAATGTGGCATCAATAAGCATCATGTAGCTATGCTGATCCAGGAACAAGAGATGCAAAATGTAGCAGTTGTTATGACAGGCATGTTCTGAGCTCTGTTGGGACTGCATCCGAAATAAAGGCTTTATGTGGTGTCTAGGGAATGAGCTGTGCCTTACAGCCAGGAGACTCATTTTTGTATCAGCAAAACATTTGAATATTGGGATCAGGTAATAAGTGATTTACATATACCTCAACTTTCCCAGCAGGCACACTAAATTAAAACCAAAAATCTTCCACTGACACTATCTGTTCTGCTATCAGGAAGTTCCATTTCTGAAGTTCATGAATAGAATACAGTTGGATTTACTCAGCTTTCCTATTTTTTACAAGCTTGATGCTTGGACAACCTGGCAGCTTTTTAGCTCAATCATATAAATGTCTTAATACCCTGCATTGATCTGGAATCAACACAATTGCCGACACATAGATAAAAAGCACCTGGAGAATTTGTTGGTTGTTATTTCAAGCTGTTTACTATTCCTTGAGGACTCATATGAACACTCAGAACTATCATGCCTGCATTAATACTGCTCTCCTACACCTCTGGGTACAGTAACACTGTACATTAAAGATGCTTTAGAAAATTGTTTGCGAGTTGATATTGCACTGGGATTACTTTGTACAGTCTGCAGCTTCGCACTAAATAAATACTGGAAAACTGCACGCTGCGAAGTAGGCTGTTTGAACTCCTCAGTCTGGCCTTTGGAACACAGTTAAGTATAAAAAAAAGCACTGATATCTACCAAGTTATATTTTAAATCTTGGATTTGGTAAGGTTGTGATTAATAAAGACTCAAGGAACTTCAGTAATGCTGTGCTTACAGGCTAGCACTGGAAAACAATCATTCACAGGCTAGTGAAGGAGCACTTTGGAAGCTGTTCCTGGTGCCTCTATGGAGGCAGAGAACCCCATTTTTATGGCTATGGTGCAGTATGACAATGGATTATGAAAAAAATGTATCACAAGGAGAGCAGAATGAGATGGAAGCATCAGGAGAGAAGCGGAAGAAAGAGCATCCAAAAATTCCATGCTGGACTGCCTCTGATCTAGTGGGATAGACTATCAGTGACAATTATACAAATAAGTTCAAGTCATGCACTCATGCAGTAAGAAAAATCCTATTAAGTGGAACAGATTCTATCGCCATGAGGAAAAACAGGAGCAAGGAAGCAAGAATGAATCAAAAAATAACCAAATCCAGCCATCCAAATCAGTCCTAATTCCATTACAACCACTGAAAATAATTTCATGCTGAAGTAGGGCTGTAAGGAGTATCTGTGGTACCAGTTTTTCCAGACAAATCTCAAGATATATCAGTACAGTCATAAGCAAGGTACATTCCATATGTAAGTACTGAGTAAAACGCAAACTTGCATAACTACAACTTTGCAGATGTGCTGATGGGTATTTTAAGCAAATAAAATTTCCACTAGTGCCCTGACTGAGTGAGCAAAAAATTCAGTTCCTTTTGGTCAAACAAGCAGTCAGTGACACATTGTAAATCCTAGCCCCTTGTCTGAGAAGACTTACACTCATTCTCCTACACCAGGTTTCCTTCAAGCTACAGCTGTGAAATCACCAGTTGGGTAAATGAAACAGTGCTTCTAATGAAGAGCTTTGAAAAAACAAGTCATTAAAAATCTCAGTAAAGTTTAGATACAGAAGTAACCACATCAAGTTGAGAGCAGGCAATTCTCTTGGGTCCTGCAGAACTGCTAAAATACAGTTTAAGTAAGACATTGCTCCAAGCCATTTCAACAGCACTTCCAGAATTTCAGGACAAGAGTGGTTTGTTGCTTATTCAAGCCAGGATCTTCAGGTATCCTAGAACAAGGTTCAAATTCAACCGAAGCAGAGAGAGAACAGAAGTTGCAAGTTTAGGCTTTTATTAGTCTCTAATGATAAGAGACCTTTTTATCTCATCATTCTCCAATGAACCACTTGTGTTCTGTAGCACAATCATGAGATACAGAGTGATCCCCATATTCAACTTCTCAATTTGCTTACTTCTGAAAATCATAGACACTTTCCACAGTCCAGATGGACACAAGCTCCTATGATAACTACTCAACGAGACATACATGTCATTTCTGAATCTAAACACAGATGAAACACTGAATTAATTATAAGAGTCCTAAGGGAATCTAACTTCAAAATTCCTAAGCCTAAAGGATAAGGCTAAAATAGCTTTTCACAGGCTCTTAGAAATATTAAGGTTTTATCCTTGCAAATGTTAAACTTTATCCAAATGGGGCTTAGAAAAGATAAACAAACAACAAAGCTGTAAATGGTCTAACACATACTGATTCACTGGGATCTGCAAAAGCATTGTTATTATTGATAATATTTTTTTGAACGATGTGCAGTTGGGAACGCATCAAATCCCTCCTGTGTTTGCAATGAAACCAATGCAGAACTCAAATTAACACCTATATAATAACTGAAATTTTACTTCTTTATTGCCAGTTCTAGCCATTATCTCATAGTCTATAAAGCAATTCCATAACACATTACACAAAACCACACAACTGAAGTCTGTACATCCCAATTGCCAAAAGCCAGGAAACACATGCAGTTGGCAGTAACATTAGAGAGTTCTGGATTGTCAGCTCTGGTTCATGATGCCAAATAATCTCACTTCATTCATCTCAGAATTAAGTCTCATCTGTCCCAATTCCTTGAGAAAAAGACAACCCAAGATATTTTTATGACCCTTTTAAAGCAATCTACTCCTTGGCTACTCCTGCTCCTTCTGAATGACTCTTAAGAGTTTTAGGTAATGAATTTCACAAATTCCATTCAGTTAACATGCAAGTGCCCTATCTATTAAGACTGGAATTTGCTGACTGCACCTTTGCAAATATCTTAAATAATTCTTGAACTCTTGTAATAACAGTGTCAGCAGCCAAATCAATTAGAAACCTAAAGCCAATCTAAAGAAAGCAGCAGTTTGTAGATTTATAAAGCACCCTGCCCCAAGCGAGAGGCATCCTTACTGCAAACAAAGTGCATGTAGACAATTCGCTGCCTGGACAAGGCAAAACACTTCAGGAAAAGTCAGCAAAAGGTTTAATTCAAAAGAATTTGGCTCCCTTGGCTTGGGCATAGATCTTCAATAGTGAAGCTGCAAAATTCAAAGCTGGTTTTACATTCTAAATGCAGAATCTTTCACTTACAAATTTTTAAATGCTCAGATTAGAGGTTTTTTGACTATAGCCCATTCTGCTGTTGCTTATTATTTTATCTATTCTGTCTCCATATTACATTATATATGCATGAACTCACATAGTAGAGATACTATATCTACATGTCTATCGAGACTATTATTAATGATCTAAAAGGGAAAATGAAAATAATTTGCCAGATGTTATTAAAACATCCAAGTCATTTTATCAGCTAGCAATGAATAAAGAAGCTTACGTGGTTGTTAATATACAGTAGAAGGAAAATTACTGCTTCAGGTATGGAAACAACCCTTTGCAAAGTCAGCTAGCAAACAGAACTGCTGGAGAACTTAATATTTAAGGATTGCATCCAGCATTTCTTTCATACTTCATCTGAACCAGGATTAACAAGATGAAAACCCAATGCCTTGAGGAAGCACAGGTAGAGTGAAGAAAATAAAAGTGACCCAGTACAACAGTGTTACTTTGCACAATTACAACACTAAACATTAAGCGTTTGAAAGAATTCTACAATACCAGTTAGCTCCTCAAAAAACACAGTATTAGACCCAGTTTTAAGATCTGGAAGCCAAGTAGGCAATAACACATGGCGTGCAGCAGTTCCTGGAGCTTGTGCTAGATCTCCATCAAGTGTTAGGGTCAAACCTTACTTGACTTGTATGACAAAGAGACTTTTTCCAAAGGATGTCTTCCACGACCATCAATCCATTAGCCCTGCAGATAAGCCTAGATTTTTCCACAGAGCTGTCTGGAAAAGTGATTCTATATTAGCTTTCATTTCCTAGCCACAGATTACATTTTAAAATCTTTAGTATCTCTGTTTCATAACAGATATCAAATTTCCGATTCATGGCTAGATATCTTACACCTATAATACATATCACATTCATGTCTTTAAATTTCAGAGTACTATTTGAGAGAGTCCACAGCAAGACACAATCAAATTAGCCTCAACTGTCTGCAGGACCTCCTGTAGACAAAGCTGTAAAAAAGAATCAGTATTCCAAGTTCAGTACAGCTGCGACAGTAAATAGTATGGATAGAGGGTGTACTCCAGAAATCCAGAGCAGAAAGACATATCAAAAAATGAATGAAAAACTGTGCATGTAGATGAAAAGAACTTTTCTCTCTCAATAAGGAAAATATTTTTGCAGTTATTTACAGCACTGAAAAGAGCTGAAGTTGCAACAGGGCTAGTAACACATTCTGGAAACCAAAGGTATGGTCTCCAAAAAGTACAAGCAAAAACATGCTGCAAAATGACTCTTGAGTTGCATGTGTATGCACATAGGTACCACACCAAAAAGTAAATATCTGAAGTGCTCTTCCCTAACCCCCAGCCAATTATTTGCACAGGCTGGAATTAAACATTAAACAAGAAGTTAATGGAGAGCACATCAGCCTGTCTGTAATACTCAGATGCACCACAGCCCTTTTGTACTCCCACAATTTCTTCATACATTTCTTCATAATATTCTTCCATAAATTTCCAGAAATGTTGAGAATGGAGAAGGAGAATTCTGCTCTTTACAACTCTCATGCATAAATCCTAGATGCCAGACTGTAAGCCAGAACTCCTACTCTCTTCCGATTCCTCCTCAACATCTCCCATTTCTTTTTCTTAATACTCCCATACCCTTTTGCAGTCTATTGTAATTGCACACACTGCATTTCAACTGCAACCTCCTAATGTTAGAGAACATGCCTTATCTATGTTTGCAAAGCACGGCATAAATTAACAGCATCATATACATACTGCTAATAATTAATATTTACTCACATGAGCAGAAGCTCAGATACAACATTCCATTTCAGAGAAGCCTTTGTATTTTACTGGAATCCCAGTGGGATGACTCAAGGGCAAACATCAGAAAAGTAGTTCAAGATCTGAACGTAAGCAAATGCTGTGGTCAAGGAGAAGCCCCAGACTACTCATAATTTTGGGAATGATGGTTATTCCCCACAAAACACAAAAATAGGCACAGGACTCAGTGGGTTGGCTGTGGCTGGCTACCAGATGCCCACCCAGCCACCCAGCCAGCTGGCTTTAAAAATAAGATGAGAAAGCCTGTGGATTGAGATAAAGACAGGGAGGTCACCTACACATTACCATCAGCAGCAAAACAGACTCAACTTGGGGGAAATAATTTAATTTATTGACATTTCAAATAGATTTGGAAGTGAGAATTAAAACAATACCTTCCCCACCCTTTTTCCAGGCACAAATTCACACTTTCATTCATGCAAGCAAATTAGCTCAAACAAGTAAGTTTCTGTGTTTCTACTTTTCCCCTTCATAACTTTTATCATACAAGTGGATATTCAATCATGTACTGTCACTGACTAAAGGAAACATTTTAAAACAAAGTTAATATAATGAACTTACTTCTCCTTTATTTCCTTCTAAAAACCTAATCCTATTGCTGTTTACAGCGTAGGATAATTTTCAACTGTTGAAGCAGTATCCAGAGGTATATATAAAAGGAAACAAATAGTGCAACTAATATTTGTCTTGGGCTTCTATATATCTCTTCAATAACTTCACTTTTTTTGACTCAGCTTTATAACCTTGTAAAGGAGAACATAGATTTGTGCTGAGGTTTACTCCATAGTAACTATGTATTACAGTAACACGCACTGAAGGAAGGTAGGTAAGTTGCCTCAATGCTTTAGATTAAATAAAACATTGACTTATTTAGTAAGTGGCAGATACTGGAATTGCATTTCCATCTTAGAGATCTATTCTCTAACCAAGCCTCAGTATGGAGAAAGATGTCCTTTCAGACAAAGATACTCAAGACCAAAATACATTCACTGCAAAATGCTGTACAGTTCTAATCAGTCACCCACTAGCTTTGGCTCAGCAATTCTTTTCTCAGGACAGAAAAAGTGGAGCTCGAGTTAGAAGAAAACTCCACTGCTATCATTCTTCAATAACCTTGGAAGAAATATGCACCAAGAGAATAAATCTTTTCCCCATTTTGTCAGAATATGACTTCGCATTGTTAGAATGACTCAGAACTCCTACTGGAATTAAGAAATGAGCCTGAAGTAAAAACTGCAGTGAGTGAAACTAAGCAACTGAAACACTACACCTTGAGGCTGCATGTAAAATGCAACTATACAATAGTACTTTGGTATTTAACTGCTTGGTTTTTAGAGACTGGCATCTCACTGAAAATTTGTGGCAGAGATACCCATATATATGATGATCTATATGGAAGATGTGATACACAGAGCTTCTTGATTCTCCCATAGCTTACTTGGGGGTTGTGGGTTTTTTTCCTGCACATCAGACATAAAAATGATCTAAATGCAGCTAAAAATCCTGCACAGAAGCAGCAGAAGGGAAGATATTAGGGTCAAGTCCCCAGTGTAGCTCCAGAGATTCAGTTACTTTACCAGCTGTTGCATGTTCTACAAAAACTGGGTAACTCTTTTAGTTGAGCCTGAGAAGGGAGTAAATATCTGTACTGTCTGTAATTTCAGGTTGGCAGGCATCTTTCACAGTTTTTTGTGTCTGCACACACCAGAAATAAAGTCAGTAACTAAACAGTATAATCTAACTTTGTATTCCTGTAACACCCCTTATCTGAGAGTGCTGCAGGCATAATAAATATTGTTGTTGCAACAACCTTTGCAGAAGTAACAAGAAGTCAAACTGACAACACAGAATTTCATTGCTTTTCTTGAATTTCTCCTTCCACTCAAAACATCAAGGGGAAAAAAAACAGCCCCACAAACAAAGCAACTGCAGCTCTAAAGTTTCAGTCTGTACTTACAGGCTCAACAGTTAATACATCTCATAACTATACTCTCTGTTTTCTTCTTGTCTCAGAAAGAAGGAATCACAATAACTTGCACAGAAATAGTAAGTATTCCTTTTTATTTGTCTTTAGATATAAACCTTAAAGACTCAAATATGTTCAAGGTTTCCTCCACAACCACAGAAATGTGAAGGTTTTTTTAATAAATGAAAGTGGGATTCATAACTAAATTCGTAACTTTTGAAAAGCACAAAATACCTTGAAACTTATTATACTACCCTAAGCAATCCTCCAAATGCACTATATAGCCATACTTTTAATCTTACCTATCAGTATTACTGCATAAAATTTGCCAGGCTTTGAGAGCATGGTATTCATGATAGCCTTTGGTAAAATGGGAAGAAATGCTGTGTTCATGCATGAATGATCACTGCTGTTAGAAAGGATTTCAGTTTAAGGGAATATGCATGATACAGAGATGGACAGACTGGAGAGAGAGAAGACCTGAATCTGCTCTGTAGAAATTCCACAACCCAAATAATATTGCACGAAAGAGGAAACATACATTCAGATCAACCACCCTGCTTCAAACAGACTTTAAGGAAGAAAGCCCTGAAGGAAAATCTTGTCAACGTGGAAATACAATGAATGATGGGAGGGAGACAATCTCCACAGTCTCAAAGGGAAACAAAAGACAAATGTGAAAGAGAGATGTAATTTGGAGCTGTGCTGTCTCAACCTGCCAAAAGCAGTAAACTCACAAGCTAATGGATTCAGCATATTCTGTATCAGCATTCCAGGGGCTGAAGTCTCATGGATATTGGTACTTACATCAGCTAGATGAAAGCCAATTCAGGTTTATGTACCTATGCTGCAATCACACCTGCATTTGTAGCTTCAGTGTATCACAAACCCAACAAGAAAACCCATACCTTGCAGTTAACAGTGAAGACTGAAATTCCACTTAGATCACTGAAAGGAGTATCATCTTCTAATACATTGCAAATACCTTTTTCTTATTTGTTTTGGGGTGGGATATTTTGCCCCATAAACCTCTTCCTAACAGACCTGGAGTTATCAGAAAAGGATCACTGGCAAGTTTCTCTACATGCAAACACAAGTGTGGAAACAGAACACATCTATTAAGGACAACATATGTAGATGTGCTCACCACATCCCCTACGTGATTAAAGGGTAATAATGAAGAACTGTGCCACATATTTGTTTATATTAATGTAGTAAGTGGCTAACTAATGATAAATGTATGATAATTTATTCTAAGTGAAATGAAGTGTGCCCTTAAGGACAGACTGCAAATGAAAGCTTCTGCTCACACAGGTCTAGAGCATGAACATTAATAACAGTATATCCTGACTGCTGTGAACATAATTGCATGAGTGATACGTGAAGGCAGAACAGGATGGAAGAAGACGAAGTATTACAGGGTTATCTAAAAAGCTGTGCAAGCCCTAAAGTCTGCCACAGTATCATTCCCAATATTTCAAGGCATACTAATACAAACCAAGTAATTATTTCTCCATCTCTTAACAAACACACTTTCCAACATATAGTTACATGCTTTTTAAAGGCTTCCTGCCTTCAAGGTTTTGTGCAGCACATAAGGTCAGTCCTCTTTCCTTGCAAATGGTGATGAGGACTCCATGAGTGGCCATGACTAGCTCTGTTACTTCCCTCACAGAACCACCAACTGAAACATGCTCTCTCATCCATCTTTGGTTTCATATATCTGCTGCTGTTATTTGTGTTCTGGAAATATCAGTCGCTGCTGAGACAAGGATGTAATTGTGCAAACACATAGTTGTCTGTACTTCTTACATGATATTCCAGGTATGGCTCTACACACTCCTCTTTTTGTTGTGTTTAAAAAAGAGGAGGCGGCTTCCGCCATTACATTTGAGATGTCTCCCAGATTCATGCAGGAAGGCCAAAAAGTAACCAGAAAATTTCCTTCAATCTCAGTAAAATTCCAGAACATCATCAGTTACCCATCAGAATCCTTCCAGTGCAGCAGACTCAGCAGATATGGAAAACTGAACCCATAACTGTCATCCAATAAACTCCACAATATTCCTTTCCACAGATAATTATACATGGAAAGATGATGCCATCTCTCCTTACGCTAAGTAGTCCCTGATTACCACTAGCATCATTTAAGAGAAGGATGCCATAATACCTCTTGTCTCTGCAATTCTTCCTACAGTAAAGATTTGTGAAACTCTGGAAATCAAATATAAAAGTGAAGTTACTTCCTTTCCCTAAAGAGATATAAATGGGAAAGGCCATGTCAGGGAAAATCAAGTTTAAATTTGGAATGAAGTGAGGATAGCACAGCTGTCAGGAAGCAAGCTGTATCTATTCAAGTTATTTTCAAAATCAAAAATAACCTTCATAGCCCAGCCACACTTACCCCTCCCCTCCTTCCCTTTTTTCTCCTGTACCTTCACTCCAACATGCTTGCACAGACTAAAATGACAAGGTATGAAATGGCACAAAACACAGAAGCAAGCTTTAAATGCAGAATTTCATTAAACAAAATGTTTCGATTTTATATGGCTCTCTTTCCTCATGTACACTCTTTTCACTATAAAGTGACAGTCCATTTTCCCTTGAGCTTTGTGAGCACAACTTTCTTTACAGAGACAGACCCTACCATTAATACTGCATTTCTTTTGGAAAGAACTGGAAATGTTAAATTCTGCATATATTATGTGATAGTCTGGCCTATACAAAGTGATGACTAAGTTCTGATGAAGGTCAAAAGCCATCAGTAACAGTTAAGTTTCCATTTCTGCCATAGACAAATCTCTGATGGTCATCCTTGGTATTCTGATAACAAAATCATTTAGGTAGGAAAAGACCCTGAAGAACAAGAGAAAGATCATCATCTGTGATTCTTCAAACAGAAGATCACTGACCCATAAATCTCCTCCTGCCACTTGGCCAAGCTTTAGTGAAGTCTCAGCAGGAGAGAGCTCCTTTAAAAACCAAACTTACAAAAATCTTTGCAAAGAATTGTCTCTTTACTTTGTGTAATTAATTCCTTGACCGCTACAGAAGGATACTCTTGAGTGAAAACATGCTCCCAGGGTGCAATGATTATGCTAATCTAGTGAAGAGAAAAGATGTGTTGTGTATTAATCAAAGTCACGAGTTCTTGGACTAAGTGATCAATATTGCCACAAGTACAGAAGGACTCTATTACAGGATTCTGCATTTATCTTGCGCTTGTGAATGAAATGCAACTAATGAAGGTTCATCATATAAGAAAGTTAAAAGGAGCATTCTTAGGAAAAATTGCACTGTCAGAAGGTATAAAGTGCACAGTAAAACTGGTGTTTCACCTCCACACTCTAGAGTATCATGTACTTTAAAAAAACAAGGGGATTAATCAAAGGTCTTTGGGGAAGGTTCTTCCTCCATCTTTAAAAAAGCATTTGGACACCATTTCTATAAACAAAGACACATATTCCCTTACTCTGTCTACCATAACTTGTATTTTCATAATTCCCAAATTATTACTACACAGCACAAAGTACAATGCACACACCAGGCCCTAAATAACAGTCCTAATTATATAGGTAATGCAATGAGCTCCTGTGTTGTCCTTCTCGGACAGTAAAGTATTACTGCTATATGCCATCCTGTCTTCCAGCTAGCTTTATGCAGGCTGCTGGTTGCACTAAGGTGTTCAAATCCCAAATGATTAAGAATATGCTGTTAACAAATCCCTGTGACTTATATATATAAACATAAGATGGAAAAGTGAATACAAACCAAAACAAAAAGACAAAGGCTACCTAACAAAGAGAGTACTAGCTCTAGAGTATGCCCGATCGTAAGACTGGAGCATTTTTCTCTTTGTAAAACTAATTTCAAGCTCCAGAATCCTACCATATTTTTTGAATACCACTTCGTAGATCATATAAATTACCCCACAGATTTTTTGCTACAGAAGGGTTCACCCAGTACTACTGATTTGAAGCACGTTGTCAAAGCACAGCTAGGCAACCACAGCCAAGTGGGACTTCGTAATGGTCTCAAGGCTCTGTGTGTGTGCTGTAACAGACTGAATTAATGGAAGTTGGAGAAAAATCCCAGAAACTTCTAGATCTAGTTTTACTCCATGAATAACACTGAAACTTCTTTTGCTGAAAATTGGTTTCAAGTTCAGGTTCACACTATCAGTGTCTCAGCAAACCCTTGCCCACCCCTCTCTAGCACACAAGAAGGGGAAGGGCAGAATGTGCATCACCAGCAGGGCCCTGCTGCGTGTGTTTGCTCTCAGCCATCTTTCAGTCTCTGAAGAATACACAACTACTTTATCTTCATCCTGCTTGTCACACAAATGGATCCCATCATAACCTAGACACGAAGGATTTACAATGCGCTACAACTTCCTATGTAGGTTAATAGCTCATTTTGCCTCACACTCTACATATGACTCCCATTAGTACTAATAACTCATAAGAAATAGACAAATGCCTTCCAAAAATCGGAATGAGTTATCATCTTCAAAAGCTCCTATTGTTAGCAGTAAATCTCTATGTATTTCCTCTGAATACAGTGTATAGAGACCAATAATTATTCTACTCTTTCCAGCAGGAAGTAAGACTTATGCAGCCAGTCTTGTAAATATAGCCATTAACAAACCAATTAAAGGACCCATTAATAAATCCATCCAAATTGAATTCAACATTTCTAAAGAATAAGGAAATTTCACAGAAGAAAAACCTGCTTTGAACATTGTAGCAGCTTGCAGGGGGGAGAGGGAACACTGGAAAAAATTCCTTTATGACTGTTCCTATACTGGAGCAGAGGAAGAACGTGAGGAGTCCACCCTGAGGAAGAAGGAGCAGCAGAGATAACATGTGATGGACTGACCACAGACCCCATTCCCCTTCCCCCTCCACCACTGGGAGGAGGTAAAGAAAATCAGGAATGAAATTTAGGCTGGGAAGAGGGAAAGGTGGGGGAAGGTGGTTTAATATTTGGGGTTTATTTTGTCATTATCCTACTCTGATTTTATCGGTAATAAATTAAACTCATTTCCCCAAGTTGAGTCTGGTTTACCTATTGTGTTAATAACTGAATTATCTCCCTATCCTTATCTCAACCACAAGCCTTTTGTTGCATTTTCTCTCCCCTGTCCAGCTGAGGAGGCAAGCAATAGAGCAGCTCTGCTGTCCAGTCAGGGTCAACCCACCACACCTGAGCAGAAACACTGAAAAAGACTGGATTATTTTTGCAGCTCCAAATGACTAATATGGATAGGCTCTCCAGGATCAAGAGTCAGTTTCTGCAGTGGCATAAAATGAGACAAAGTAATCTTGGATCTCCCAATAATCTGTTTTGTGCTGCATCTCCATTCCAAAAAACTCTCCAAGAAATTTTTCAATTCTTCTTTGAGGAAGAATCACTTCCTTGTACTCAATCCAGAATCTGCTGAAGTCATTGGTTTAATTTCACTGAACCCAGTTTTCCTGAAGCATCTTTTGAAGACATCAAGAAAGCTTTTAGGAAATAATTATACAAGAATGTGTTCAGTTATAGAAGATTCTGCAGATTTTCCATTCTTAAGATGTATTATTACCTCAGTAATTCTTCAACTTTTTGCGAAAGACAGAACTTTTCCTTAAGTAAGCAATAAGCAACTCTTGTTATAATTGGAGGAAAAATCAATTTCCTTGTTATGAGCTGCCTGTATTTAAACCTGCTACTTACCTGGTGCAGTTAGTTTTTCCATATATTGGCATATTTGCTGCAAACGTATTTTAATACCTCCTTTTTTTTCAGTGCATGATAAATAATCTGACCTCAAACAAAGATATTTTGAAAGCCCCAAATAGGATTTTCAAATTCAATTCTTTGATACATCAAAACAGTGAAAACAATAAGGAATTCAAATGCAAAGTTTTCTTAAGGTAATTTTTAAAGTAAGAAACAAAGCAGATGCCAGCTTTTAAGGAAAAGATCTTAGAAAGGCTTACCACATTGGAAATAAAATCAGGCAAAGCACATGTATCAAATACATGTGCTGTGAAAGCAGAAGTGACTCTAATTAGAAAGCTTCTCCTCCTGTTAAGACAAAGGGGATAAATTCTGTTTCCTATTAAAGCGAAGTGAATCCACAGTAATTCCCCAGGAACTTCTTTGCCTTTACATCAAGGTAACAAGTAGCTGAATTTAGTTGGGGTTCTTGGAAATCAGATGACAACGAAGCTCCAGAAGTCCTGCCTACACACCAAAGCATCCCATTTTATAAAAGATTTGTCATGTTTTAATCAGGAGAGGACGATGACCCAGGCTGACATACAATTCATATACTGCATACAATTTGAGCAGCGTCTGGTTCATTAAACGCTCACAAAATGCCCTGGTGCACTCAAGGGGTGAAAGCAGACTGTAACACAGATTGGAACATTAAACCTGGAGAGCATTCAAGTTTTGGGTTTAGGCAAATCAAAAGCATACACAGATTTTATTTTTTTTTAAGGGTTCTTTCCTTTTGTCCCCTCATTCACATTGTAGTCTGAAGCAAGAAATGCCACAGAATGTCTTTTATCCATATGTAGTAGTATATAACTTTGCAGCAAACTTGGAATGTTTTATCTTATCTGAGAAAGATGAAACATGTTTCATGAAACATGCACAGAATGGTCTCACGCCACCTGCAAATGAAAAAGTCAAGTAAAATTTACAATTCAGAGAGGCAAAACACCAAAGGCTTCGGGAAAGGCTAATTTAATACATCTGTCATATACAATTACACAGTGAACTGTAATCTAAAACATCTATATTCTCCTCTTCAAACATAAAAGAGCCAGTTGCCCAGGCTCAGAATTAAACAGCTGTTTCATGAAACAAAGATATTAACCTCCAAGATTTTTTTTTTTATGAATCAATAAAATTCAATCATTCAGCACTCTTCAGTAACAGTTGTTTTCCCCATTACACAAATTGCTACAGCCAATTCCTCAGCCTAAACCACTATGGTGATAGAATTAAAGGTAGCGGGTGAGCTGTTATTACCATAGGGATACAGATGCTTCTTTTACTAATACAATATATTTATTAAATGTTTTTGCTACTGTTTCTGTTATTGGATACATTGATAACACTACATAGACATTACAGAATCAAGAGAAGAAACAAACACAACTGATAGTTTTATGTTTTGGAAAACCTGCAAATCATGTTTCCATATTAATCACAAGGTTTTTAAATGTTATCACAATTATTTCATTGTTTTAATTCTTATCCATCCTTAGTACATACAAACCAGTCATGAATAAAACAGGAAGCACCCCAAACCATCACTTCTGTCCTTCCAAGTTACCCTCCCCAACTCTGAAAATAGAACCTAGAGCATGGAGCTTACACTTCAAAACATGCTCTTTCTCTTCCTGATGCTGTTTTGTTGCAGAACACATCAACTATTTCAGTCTGGAAGTATGGGAACACTGAGCTTCTCTTCCCTCTAAATTTTCCCAGACACCAAACTAATGAAGTGCAATGTGTGCAGTTGTAATCTTCATCAACTCAGCTTGGCAAAAACAACATGGAACAACAGCAAACACAAGACTAGCAAACAGTATAACCATCATAAATCAAATTCTATTTTGAACTTTGTAGTAGGCTGCAGATATGAAATTCTCCTAATTCAAGAATATTAGAAATAAGAACTGTGAAAAGGGAAACACATTACTCACACTTGTTAAATCTTGTGATGTACTATGCCACAAGGAATTTACTTGCATAAGCAATGTTCAAATAAAAAAAGCTCTCCCTGAGGCTTTAACTAAAATGCGCACAGCACCTTAGTTGATATTTCCAGATTGCCAAGCTGTCCAAACAAATAGAGATTTAACAGTAAAGACATACGCAGCTTCTCAGCTTTTCACAAATCACACGAACATAGATTAACACCAAAATACCAAAGGAGACCAGCACTGGAAATTGTTCCGCAACGTGAATGGGTCAGCTGCACCACACACCTGGGAACAAGGTTCCTGGCCTAAGCCTGTTTATCATGGAGTTCAGCATGAATTTTGAAGCATGATAAATTACAGCAAATGAGAAGATAGATAGTCTGGAATGACTCTATTAAACCGTCAAAATTAATGTATACCTCTCTCTAAGCAGAAACAGCATCTTCTCCAGAAGATCAAGGGTCATTTCAAAACACACAATTACAATGTGTATTTGCATGTTCTTAGCGTATAAAAGGGGTGATTCCTACTGGCTTTGGCCAGTATTCCAGACTCTTTGTGAGCATCTTCTAACAAGAAGTAGAGCAAGTAGCACAAAGGAAATCAGTCAAGAAAAATTAACAACTGCATTTCCTCCTAAATATCTTTTTCTCATCAAAATAGAAGCGAAGTATTTGATGAAAATATAGACTTACACCAGGAAAAACTACAGAACAGGCCTCCAGAAAGCCTGTATATTTTAATAAGACCATTAGATGCTTTTCTCCAAATTTTGCTATGCAAAGTTATCAAAAGGTTAGAATTTGAAGCCAAATTCCTATGGGAAGAAAAATAAATCCAACAAAAATAGTTACAAACACCTCCCATAGGTTAAAGGTTATATAGAAAAAACAATGGGTCAGAAATACCTCTCTTCTTCCTATCCCTTCACAATACTATCTCCTTACATTGAATGCCTTTTTATTTCATTCAGCGCAGAGAATTTCCAAAATCCCAGTTTAATCAAGCTCGAGTCCTACTGCTCCTCTGAGGCACCATTTTCTTTAAAGCCATAAACTCCAGCCAAGGTTGTGTTAACACTCTTTTCTTCCCCCTCCTTGAATTATTAATAATCAAAGGCTAATAATATTCTGGTGTCTCATCTACTCTTTACGGAAATACTTCTGGTTTCTTTAAGTTTACGCCAAGATCTATCTCGTGTGTTACGGAAAAAAAACCCCATTCAGGACAGATGAGCACTATGAGGATGTTGAAAGGAGTGTCAGATGCTAGGAATGTAGCTCCGTGCTCTAATCTATTGCATCCAACTATAAGCAGGTGTTCCTATAAGTAGTTTAAAAAAGGTTGGGTTTCCTTTTTTTCAAGAATAGAATTTTGGATATTGTGCAGAGTAGCTGCAAATGCAGACCAAATTCACTGATGATTTTTCATCCACCCATCATTTCCCATTTTATGTGTCCACTGTAAGCTCTTGGGGCTTAACAACTCTGAAGTCAGTAGAATCCTACTTCCCTGTACTGACCACACTACAAATAGCATGGGGTGAGTCACACAGAAGGACCTTTGATTATATGAAACCTTAAAGAAATTGTGGCTATGGATGCAGGTGGCTGTCCACAGATGTAGCTCCTCTTTAAAACCAACCATAACCATCATGCTATCAAAAAAACCTAAATGTGCTTTTTTAAGACTAAAACCTAAATGGGTCTGATATGGATTCAGAAAGGGATAAAGAGTTTCATATATGATATCAGACAGGGACTGTACTCGGCAGCAGGGGAAAGACAAACACGGTTCTTAGTGTTTTCATGGGAAATAGTTATACAGAAAGAACCACTGTGGCACTATTTTCCACCATATCAGGTAAAGTGGCTAGACAAGGAGATCCTTTGGTTCTAATGTACTATACCATCACTGTATATTACACTACATCTTGCCCCATTTAAAAGCCTAAGACTCTGTCATGCTTGCTTCTTGAGGTAAAACTAAGAGTGATTACAGAGCCCAAGTACCACACAAAAGTAGACTTGATTTGTTCCTTAAAATAAAACTGAAGGCCAAGTTATAATTTTAATTGTGGCTGTATTCCCACAGAGACAATAAGTTGAAATCCAACCTGACACAATTAATTCTCATTCTAGAAATATTAGAGATGTTTACATGATAGCTGCATCTGGCTAAAAGGTACAGGTCTGTATAAAGTCCTGTTTGTCACTGCCACAGAAGGACTTGGATATGAACTGATTTTGATGCATTAAAGGGTCTGAATACTGGGCACTAAAGATATCCTTAACCTAACAGAAAATTACCTTTATCAAAGCAAAACAGGACCATTTTAACTGGAAACCAGAAAAATTCAACCTGGAAAGCATGTGCTTTTAATTTTCAAGGTGATAATCAACAGGAACAGCCTTTAAAGATAACCAAGAGTAGGTCTGATTTTGTATGATCCTTTTTAAATGTACAATACTAGGCTCAGTAAAAAGGTAAAACAAGGAAAGAAGTCTTAATTACATGTTTGATATTATAAATGGAGCAACTCGATGCCTTTCAAGCCCCTCTGTCCACAAGACCAGCAGAGCTATAAATGGGGTTACTAGCTTTAAGTCCTGAATTCTGGACAATTATGTCATATTTATATGTGGCCAGGGCAGGAAAACAAACCCAGAAACCTAACAAAACCACACACAGCCACATTAATATACTATGAGGAGGCTAACAGAATTATTATGTTATAGTCCAAAAACAGCAGCTAAATTCATCTCTCCAAGCACTGCTTTCTTCTCCCCCTTTTTTCTGCTTCATCCCTGCACATCCCCCCTCCCCCCCACCTAAACAAATGAAACCAGGCCTTTGTCATGATTAACTATGGAGTTACTTAGACAAGCAGACTCTCAAGGAGGATTGCTTCTGAACAAGATGCTCACTAGATATTCCAAGGAAAGTCACAAGGGAAATAAGAAATGAGTTATTCTAGTGTTTTAAATCATGTCTCAACAGCCAGTGTCTCTGAAATGGTATATAAACAGCTCACCTGCCTGCTGCTTGTAAGAGCATATTCAAAAAACAGCAGCCTGTAAATTTCTTAGTAATAGAAAAAAGATTTTTCTAAGAACTGGAAATCTGGTCGGCTTGGAAACATCTGATTTAACAGAATGCTCTGAATGCCACTATCAGAAAGCAAAATGAAGAAAAACAAGTATGACTCTACTTCCAGAAACAACTGCTGAAAGTGGGAATTCAAATAAGGGTGTTATTAACCAGCTCTGAAACAATGTATGAACAACCTAATTTTAGGGAGCAGATATGGAACTTATTGTGTGCACAACAAGCACGAAAGCTTTATTTCGGTATAATAAAAGCTATCTTACAAGACAGCAGTCATTTGTGTAATCCTGGACAAAGGAGAATTCAGTTCAATTCTGTGATCAGTGAAAGTCTTAAAAACAATGCAATCAATGTTTTTCTGCTTGGAAAGGACATCAGGGCTGCTGATGTTCAGTCCCTTCAAGTTCCCTCAGAGAAACTAGGAAAACAGAAGGCAGCCTCCCCCAGCCCTGCACTTCCTCATCCCACTGGAATTCCCAATACTCTAATCCAGTTTTAGCCTTCAAATACTAAACTCCCACCTAAGGACTTACACCAGATTTCCTAAGATACTTCTTTTTTGTAATCTCATTAATATCACTATTAGGAGGTATTTTCTTTCGCTTCAGGTTAAGACACTCAGTGCAACACCTGATAATTCTCTTGCTTTAAGAATTTTGCAGGGATATAAATTTATTCTGATATTTCATTTCAAGTCTGGTTTTGGGTTGGGTTGTTTTTTTTTTTTAAATCATGGAATCTTTGAATGTGTATTTTAACAGTTTATTGCATTTCTTAAAGATCAGCCTGAAGAATAAAGTTCAGAATAGAGCAGCAAAACAGAGGCTGCACTTCTTCCTTAGCTTTAAGAACTGCTTAAAATAGAATAGTCTGTTAAGTGTGAGGTAGCTTTCTCTAAAGCAAATTAAAACCAAAATTAAAAAGACATCTTCATCAACGTTTGTTGTAGTATCAGTAGTTCTTAATACCACATCAGCATCTTTAAGTTCCAGCCAGGATTCTATCCAGTGAGTGGGGAGCTGAATTAAAGTTGTCAAGAGTCAAGGCCTGGATGTTCTTGTGCTCTGCTCCATCAGTTACTATGGGAGGGCTCAAAAGCATTCAGCATTTACCACTTCGCTCTGTAACATTTCTGGGTGGACTTTAAAGAAAGCACAAGTCAATGTTGAGATGGGCTGAAAATATCTCCACTCATGTTGGCACTGAAACGTAAAACTAAATGCTTGCAATAACCTACCATTCATCTACAGAGTAAAGAAGTATAATCTCTAAACAGATGTATTCATGCAATTTTGTTACCTGAAAAGAAAGAAAATGAACCAAGAGAAGAACAGTTCATGCCTTACATATTCATTAAATATTATATGATTCCATTTTTTTAATCATGTGGAAATAAAACAGATTTTAATTAAAAAGAAGGTGGCTACAATAAACCAGAACTGGAAAGCAAAAAAGCCTCAAGCCAGGAGTGCACAATGTCTGACAATATCAATCTATTAGCTGTCTTTCTGCCCACAGAGATCATGGTTAGCCAGTAAACTTGCCCTTTCAATTCACTCAAAGCTTCCATCTATTCTATCTGTGCTCTCTGAACCTTTCATTTCCTACAGGTTCAGGCTAATCAGAGCAGCCAGGGAGGCTGATGAACTCTACCCTTCTTTCACATCCTTAGGGCTACATGCTGACATTTTAAAAAGACCTTAGAAATAAATGTAATGCCACTTCTTTCACATAACAAAATCATTTATTTGAATTCCATTAAGGAAGCACACAGGTGTAATTAGGAATTGGTCCACAACCCAAACAGCTATTTGGCCCTATTCTGGTCTAACAATTCCATTGTAGTAAAATAAAACACTCCTGGGAGCTTACAGACTTTGAGCTAAAAGCTGGATGCCCTAAGAATCAAGATGGATATAATTTAAAAAGAAGAATTTGTAAGAGTCCTTGCACCCTGACACACACACACCAATAGTGGTACTTGTGACAGATTTACAATTCCCAGATGGCATTTGTCTACTACGTATGTTCTAGTGGTGGAAGAGAAAACTGAGGTCAGAAGCAGGAAGCCTACACAAGACATGATGAGCCATTACAACTTCCCGACTTAGTCACAGCCCTAGTTCATAAGGAAAGAGAAGACACAAGTGACTAAGAACTGGGAGCTCCTGGGTGACAGGCAGATGTGAGAGATTTCATACAATAGTAGTCTGTAACGCTTTGTACAGAACTGAAAGCCAAGCAGGAAATGTCCAGATCCATGATTGTATAAGGGGGATTCCTGGCTTTCTGGAAATGGCTGCAAGAGCAGCCATTGCTGATGGCTGAAAAAGACCTCAGCAATGCAACTGGGGCAAGGAAATGAAATCCAAATTTCTTCCTGGAAACTCCTGTGTCTTACATCTTCTTGCAGCTTCTACCACCACTGCTATAGAATTCAGCTACTCAGAATTAGTTTGGCTAGATTAAGAATATGAAGAAGTTGTCCACTTCAGTTTGGAGTGCTATAGCTGAAACCAAAAGCATAAAGTATAGCAATCATCACATTGTCAACAACAGTGGGAGGCTTTCCTTCCCCTTCAAAAATGTCAACCAAGCCATGAAATGGAGTTTTCTGAGGGAGAACTGTGACTGATACTATTTTTTATATAAAATTATCTTTGTCTAACTTGCATGGTTTACTTAAAAAATGTTGCTGTTTTGTAGGTGGAATGGGATGTTTCTTTGGTAAGGTTTATCAGCTGAAAACAGCAGTTACATTAAGTGACCACTGAGATTACTCACAGTGCCGTATCTGTTGGAAAGCTGTTCTTTCTGGTGGGTTAGTTTTCCATGAGATTACGGAGGTGAATCACCTCAATATGCAACTGCAGTAGAGTTGGAGCTGGTGTCTGCAAAAAAAACCCTAACCTACATAAATGAGAAAAAAAAAAATTAGTTTTCAGCTGGCTCCATCAGCTCTCTGCATGGTTCATTACTCAACTGCATAACTGCCAGTGCCTGACAAGAAAGACAGACTGCAGCAGCCCCAGCTGAGGCTGACTTCACCCTACTGAGGAACTGCACCAGCATCCATGCTCCCTTGCAGATCAGATTCAAAGACTAATTACAACTTTTCTTCTGACTGCTTCCAGTTTAAAGTGAACAAAATTCAACACCCGAACCAGAGGAAGGCACCAGTGTTTATACACTGTGCTAGCACTGTGCTTGTAAAATACAGTCTTTTAGTTTCCAAGAACAGTCATAACCTCTTCCTACAGACAAATTATAAAAAATTCTGCACATCTCTCCTTTAAATCCAGACCTTGACTTCAAAAGAGTTATTGCTCTTTGCTGTGTTTTCACAGCACTTAGCACAGTTTTCATTGCAATAGAAAATACTATGTAATTTCATTATTTCTTTCTCTTAAGTTACAGGGTATCTGTAGTGCCACATAATGCCTCATTTCTCCATTACCAGCACATTTGGTGTCTACTTGTCCAGGGCAGAAGGCAAGCTCTATTGTGAGAGCTGTGCAATCTACTTCAATTGAGAAAGAAACTAAGAAATTTTCAGTATCACCTTTTGCCAGCAGGTAAAGGAAGGCCACAAAAGGGTGTTTGCAAAGTGTGAGAGCTTCTATGACACAAAGGAAAAAATGCTGAGAAAAAACCTTCACTATTTACTACTGGAAAATGAGGTGAGAATTAAAAAACTCACATGAATGAGAAAATATTTTACTGAAAAAAATTAAAAGGAATTATTTTCAAACACTGAATAAAATGATGTAAGTGAGCACCAGTTATTTTAGTCTTTTGTTCATGTGGGTAAAAAAAAGTACAAACCATTTCCCACAAAATTATTATGAAAACAAGCAAAAAACCTGTCTTCGCTGCTTATGACTTAAATTTATCATAGGTAAAATTAAGATTTTTCCATAAAAGAAATATTGAACCACCATATTATTTTCAAGTCTGAAACTGAGTTAAAATTTCAGTTTCCCCCCATCAAGGATATGCCACTTATTTAAAAAATCCAGAGAATTTCACTTGTTTTGCTGAACAGAGCAACACTTCTTTCCCAGATTTTCCATATCAGACTACATGGTAGATGCCTGATCCCCCATTCCCACCTCAGCTAAGTTCTTTAGGCAAAATACAGCTGCAAGAAGCACAGTGATTTTGGGAACCATCTCAGAAAAACAGCTCTGACCCCTGGCCATTCTGTGTAGAAGGGATTATGTCCTCCAAGTTCAAGCTGCTTTAACTCACATGGGGGGAATGTTGAAGTTCAGTAGGCTACCAGTTTTACAGGGTAAGGTCAAATACATGTGTAACTTGCCCATGGACTGTGGCACATGCACGTGTGAGGGAGTCTGAAGACTCTAGACCTCCTGGGACTGCTCTGGTAATGACCATAGCCTGTGTGCTTACTGTCTGCCTGAAGCAAGCCACAGAGTACAGGCAGCAGATATTCTGGTTCTCTTTATATGCAGTGTTCACAATTCCATTCTTCACTACTTACTCTGCAGAGCAGTAGCAAAGTCAGATCTTTACTTGTTCTTGTCATCTAACTTTCATAAATTGCTTCTTGCTTGCCCTCAAAGTTGATTTTCTGGGTTCCCAGACTAGGTTTCCGATTATTTTCTGGTAACTCCTATGGGTCAGTACAACAAGTTCAGTATCATCTCAAAATCTAACATGATGTAGTCTCTTTTCCTTCTGTTCATGTCAGTGCTAAAAAAAAAAAGACTTAAACTTGCAACTGGAAGGAAAACAGTAAAGGCACTGACCTATAATTAAGGAGGCAAGGAAAAGTGCAAGAAGTATGGAGAAATTCACTTACTGAGTACCTGAGAGAAACATTTATTCAGTCATTGGAGAAGAAAATGAAGAGGTAGAGGAAAGCAGCACTTGCAAAGGACCAGTCAGATTCAGACAGAAATGAATACAATAAATGAGCTATTCCTAAGACAGATGTCAAAGAAGCATAAAACATAACTGAAACTGCTACAATAATTCCATAGGCTCCAGGTGAGATTTTGATAGTGCTTGTCTGTCAGAAGAAGATAAAACAAGACTGAGAATGTGTAGTTTCTCTGACAAACTGATCAGACTAGCAGCAATAAGTCAAAGTCCATAGACAATAGGATGAGGGAACAGTGCAGTGTCACCACAGATAGGAATACTAGGATGGTTGCTATTCCCAGGTTGAAAACGCAAGTGAGAAAAACACATATCTGGAAAAAATTATGAGCTTTAGCACTCCACATTATGAACTGAGACACAACAAAAGTCCTGTTATACCAAATAACATCCTGCAATGCTCTCTCTGCATTTTGGGGGGAATTTTATTTCATCCCTTGATCTTCGCTGTCTCCCAACAACCTCCTAGGTAGAAGTCGTAGGCCATAAAGACAAGGTTTGACACAACTGATTAACTGAAAGATTATGTTATGACCTACTGCAACAGCTAAAATCACCCAAGGTCTGTGAATGCTCCCCCTACACCTAAAGACAGTCACTATCAAGACATCTCTGTGAGGAATCTTCAGTTTTGAATTCACTGTTCCTGCTTTAGGCTGCCAAAGCCCAAATTTGTTAGCACTGCAAATATGCTGCCAACTTCATAGTTTTTTCTGAAGCTGCTGAAAAGAGAACAGTTGAAAAGAATCTCTTCATGAACCATCTCTTTTATTACTATTGATGCAATTTGATTATTTGATGAGAACCTATAATGCGTATGAAGGCATTCTAAACATCAAGACTATAAATATCATAACAAAGGTCTGCTATGTATAGTATCCTCTACTTAAAAATATTTCTCTTTTATCAGGGTCTGATCCAAACCGCATGCATAATTCTGATAGGAATAAATGAAAGGACTGCATAGAAATAGAAAGAAAACAAACAAATGCTTCAACAGCAATTACTGTACCATTACTCTGACCCACTGCTACTCAGATAAAGAGTCTAAATAAAAAGGCAAGAAAAGATACAGTTGATGCTGATACATGTATTTTAAACTACTGCAGCAGAAACAAAAGGGAACATTTATAGCAATAGTCAAAGTCATGATAAGCCAAAGGGGGGAAAAAAGTAACAGCAGTAGCAACCA
Organism: Agapornis roseicollis; assembly: GCA_002631895.1. Classification (NCBI taxonomy): domain Eukaryota; kingdom Metazoa; phylum Chordata; class Aves; order Psittaciformes; family Psittacidae; genus Agapornis; species Agapornis roseicollis. Next base: position 47,354 of record NDXB01010232.1, read on the forward strand.
ACTGTGTAAGGATCTCAGATCTTAGGTATCTCCCTTAGTTAAGCATTTCATCCATTACACAAATGAAGCATTAGCAAAGACAAAGAGAAAAGAGCACTGACATACCGCTTGAAATAGCAGCCTGATGGATAGCACTTGGGAAATACCATTTTAATTCTCAAGGGAATTCATAGGGTTATCTGGTTTATACTTTTTTTAACCAGTAAACTCAGTCTGAATTCCAGACCTTGAAGTGGAAGCTGGGTGGTTTCAAGCAACAGGAAGTCCAAAGAAATCTACAAAGATGCAAACATGAGAACGTAAAGGGACCCTGCACTTGGATGCAGTACTGCTAAGATTGTCCACGGCTTCAGACCAAACTGGCCAGAAAATGTAAGGGAACCTGCAAGCAGAAAAGATTCACATAATTTAAAAGCTTCACATGCACAGCTCTGCTGTTGACCATTTATTAAGTAATGACAGAACCGTCTGTTTCGTCAGTGGCAAAGAAGTGTCTTGCCAACTTTCTCACAAATGGCACCACCGTGTTCATATTCCACAGGCTAAAAAAGCAAAACATCTTTATTGAACAAAAGGTTCCAAAGCTAATGATGGTTGTGAGTGGTTCTTTTATATGAAGGTTTTGCACATCTCAGAATATACTGAAAAGCTGCCTTAGACTTGTGGTCTATTCACTCAAAATGCCACAGTAGCACTGAAGATCATTTTTTGGGGGGACTTCAGCAACTGTTATTCTTGAATAAATGGGCAACTAGAAAAAAGGTTCAAATATCTTGTACTGGCCTCCTACACAGATCTACAAACCAGAACTAGCACTAAACAGGGCACAGAGAAGACAAAAGAAACTCATATTTCAATGGAAGCCTTCATTTCAGCTGGAGGTAAAACTATACGTAAATTACAGAACAAGAAGCTAAAGGATTGTGTCTGATTCTCCGTGCATTCTTATCAAGTCAGCTCAGAAGTTCAGAAGAAAGAACCCATTTACATTGTCTGCTTCAATATTCACATCCCAGCAGTAAAGGAAACCACTAGCCAACAGTTTCTTTCACCAGTCCATCTCATCACCACCACTGCCACCCACTGTTTGCAACATGAAGGAGCTTAAAATAAACCCCAAAGACTTGGAGAGGGAGAGAATGAATTAAATATTTCAATGATCTGTATCATCTGTCAAAAATTATATTTTTTCACTGTAAGTGGTTTGTTGCATTATTAATATGGATATTCAAAATCTTTTCTAATAGTTTAGTAACAAGGATTATAACAAAAATTATAAAAACATCTTTATGACATCCTTCTATTAGAAGTTTTTTATGTGCCCTTTATCATGCTGCTGTTTGAAAAGGTTTAGATAGTTATTAATTGTAACATCATAGGATGGGATATGCTCTTACAATTTTTTAATCACACAGATGGTTTATTTTTTTCCCCTTACACTGCTCTTCTAGTTTTACAAACCTCTGAGTTGTTGATGTTGTCCAGCAATCAGAATGCCACATTCCTGTTTCTAACTCAGCTACCAGTAATTAATTAATGTGGCAAAAAAACGCATATTCTCATCTGAGAAGAGGGATGTATGTTCTATAAACAGCAAGTAAAACAGGTCCTTTTACTCTGAGCAGGCAAGGCAGTTTAAATGGAAGAGGGAAAGTAGAAAACTGATTTTCCAAAGGTTAGAGAAAGCCACTGGGTACTCTGACTCCTAAATCACCATCGTGAACCACTACATTGCCCAGTTTTCATAAAGATAACTCCAACTAGGTAAACAATTGCAATTCTCTAAAAGGATAATAATACCTGATTGAAAAAAAGGACAAGAAATCATGCTTTATAAGCTCATTTAAAAATATAAACTCGTACTATTAGAAGACCATTCCAAGCCATCAGTAATTTTCCCATTTTAAAGCCTATCAAACACAGATATTTCTGCCTCCACAAAATATCAAACAGAATGCAATCCTCAATCTTGCTGGAGAAGCCAACATTCATGGGTAGCTTTTCTGAAGAGAGTTTGTTTATTTTTGAAGATACAGAGCATGCTGTCAGGTCTGTAGTATAGGCTGGCTCAGCAGAAACCCATTAAAACCACTTTACTGGGCAGATGGTGTCAAAGAGTCAGAAGTATATAACAGAATCCTACTGTGCACAAGTGTTCAGTATGCAAGAAATCATCGTCTATCAGACAACTGCTGCAGGGGAAGACAGTCAACCACAAAGGTTAGAGCATAGCACAGCTGAAGTCATGAGAGCCTTACAACTATTTGCCTAATAATACGGAAAAGGATACAGAATAAGAGAACCTTAACTGATAATCTCTGAGTAAACAAGGGAGGATCTATGGAGAATATCATATCAAGCTTCAAAAAGCAATACATCACTTTTATTGTCCATCACTAAGGGTATGGACATCACTCTTTGCCTGTAAGAGGAATATCAAAACTCAGAAAGACTAAACCAAGCTTTTAAAAGCATCTACTATATTTTGGATTCCCATCTTTTCACATTCTGATTTACAGGACTGCTGAGCAGTTGGCATTTCAGCAGGATTTCTAAGAATCAGTACAAAGAATCTCATTAGAGACATCAGGAAGTAGTGGCCTTGCCTCTCCAGTCTTAGAAGATGACAAATTTCAGTTAGTCACATGTCAGCTATGCGCTAGCACACCAGCAGATTATGAGACACTCCTTTTGCATATGTCCCTTTTCCATTCCCTTTTCAGAAGGCAGCCCAAGTTTTTCTAGTATTTTCAATTCTTCAGGCGAGCTCGACACCTAACAAAGCACCTGAGTTATAAAAATTTTGTGATCCAAGTTAAATAGTTCCTAAACATAGTAGATGCAGTGAAAATTTGTGCAAATCAGGCATATTAGTGAAGACTGAAAGTATTCATTTAATACTGCTTACCGTGTAACAAAGCGTTATAATAAACTTACAGTATGTGCATGCACCTATTTCCTCTGCTAGGCAGAAAAATTGCTTATTTTTCCCCAAGCCCCATGCTGTTGACCACATAAAGATACCCTTCTCCAGCTCAAGAGCTACCTGACCAAACTACTTCTATTTCTGAAACATGCTGGATGGTAACTACTGATGCATGGAGGTTTTACATGTTTATTACACTGGGAAGTTCTGCAAAGCTGAATAGTTCCTTCACAGTAGCTCAAAACACAATCCACTGAAACAACATTGGGACCCACCCTCATAGCAGGGAAACCTGGCAATACATCCTATATTGCTAAAAGCTATGTAGGAAACCACATGTAGGAATTTGCCATGCATAAACAAGAAAACTAACTACCCAATGCATATTACCAAATTAAAATTAACCAAGCAAGACTGACTACATTAAGACAGAGATGCACAACTCTGAAGGATACAGATATTTCATCTTTGGCACTATTTTCTTGAAGACAAATGGAATTAAGTCACCACAGCTCAGTAGAAAACGGAGGGTACAATTACATGCTAATACAGGATCTTTGATATGCGAGTGGATTGAAAACTAAGAGGTATTGTTTCCTTTCTTATATTATAGATTGGATTAATATTCAGAGACACTATTAGCTACTTATCTCTGGCAATTTTGTTTCTTGTGTTAATATCTGGACACCTGCCTCATTCCTTAGCAAGAAGTCTGTGGACTGACTGCTCAACAGTCTGCCTACCTTGAGAGCAAAGAGATGAAAAGGCATGCCGTAGAACATCCTGCTTCAGCTACAGAGGACACTTGTGCTGCTTCTTAGTCTGGCCTTGTAAAGTCGTATACACCAAGAATAAAAAGTGTGTTGACATCTTTCCACACTGCTGCTTGGTATGCTCAGTATTACCACTGCTACTTGTTTGTCTTTAACTAGCTAACTCACGTATTTTGCTCCTTTTACAGGACCTACGTTATTCAATAGCCTTCCTCATGTTTTACAGTCTGCACGGTCAATTTTACATGTGGTTTTATTTTGCTTACTCTAGCTGCAAAACTGCAGGCTAATGAGGCAAAATGTGTTTCACCAAGAGAAGAGGCACTATTAAGAGACACCATTAGAAGAAAAGCAAATGAATATAAAATTAAATAAATTATGGCCGGAAAATGGTTACTAACCATTCCTATATCAAATTTCTGGAAAGACTTATCCAAAGCATCTTACACAGCGTTATGACATAGGTCTTTATTTACAGATAAGACCCCAAATAACTAAACAAACCAAATCAATTCATAGGAATGATAAAAAACAGAGCTCAATGGGCCTTTGAGAGCGTGAAGTGACTACAGCAGGAGGGAACAGGCCTTCTATTTTGTAAATCTGAGGTAGTGTGGCATCAGCACAGATAATCCACTACCAACCATTTCTATATGATCCGTACAAGAAACAAAAATGTGTACATTTTGCTGAGCAGGTTTCAGAGAGACAGGCATCTGCAACAGAGAAAACTCATTCCAAAAACCTTTCTGGAAACCTTAATTAAAAATACCCCAACAACTGACTCTGAGGGCTAAGAACAAACAAACATCCTCTGTGAGTACAGCGGAAGCCTGTTAGGAAGTTAACTGACCATTAACTGACTGGCAGACTACTCCTACATTGCTTCACTGAACCACTACTCAATGTTGATTTAAGTGACCCTATGCTGCAGTGGATTAGAAACACACACCATCAGCAATTGTGTCTGAAGTACTGAGGCAATACCAAACAGCTCAGAGAAACACTTTAAATTACTACAGTTAGTCTTGCTACAGCAGTTTTTCCTCAATGCTTTTAAGGACAAGAGCTATCTAACTTTTTGCAAGAAATCCAGACCATCTTACACATTGTCACAAGGTCTCTGTTTACAATCAAACACAAATTGGAATGCACTCTGAAAGAGGCCTTGTTATTTCTATTTCCTCCCTTGTTTTTTCCTCCTAGCTTGCACGCATAAGGTTTCTGGCACTGGTTTCACAACATGGCTCAGATGTTCTATGAATCACCACTAGTGTGTGGGCCACAGGCGGAAAAATACCACTCCAGAAAACTGTCTACGCTCTGAATTAAAACCTACTAAGGGCAATGAAAGTCTATGCAGTGACTGTAGCGGGCTCTGGATCACACCCATTGGGGATCAATAGATGGATGCAATATCTTATATCATAGACGAGGAAGTTAGATCATTCTCTAGGTCCAGTTTATTACTAAACTAGAAAAAACTAAGTCATACCACTAAACTAGAAAGTGGAAGCTTGCATAGATACTACACAGGCTGTACTTCTTTGAAGGATGAAGGCTTTCAATCCATTAGCTTTGTGGGGCCATCAGACAAACATCATATGCCAGAATTAAGCCTATCCAAAAAAGGATAAAATCAAGAACATGAAGAAGCCAATCCTCATTCTACAGTTAATTTTTCCCCCCATGGAGGAGGGTGAAGTAGCCTAGCATCTTCAAATATATACTTTAAATACATACTTTAAATATGCTTGTAATAATTAGTGTTATCTAAATGTTTCTGAATTATTTAAAATCCACTTTGTTTTGAACTGCCATTAATAATGCAGCAGGCAATATTACAAAGACTGCTGAAAATGAAGTAATTTAATGTAACACTTTAGAAAACAAACCTCCGAAGCAGAATCTCAGCTGCCTCTTCAGCTTCTCTGCAATCAATCCATCTAGAGTCATGTTTATGCATCCTAGGACCTGTGATAGACTGCCACTAGACTTGGCATCCACAACCACCTCAGGAGGCTGACTTAGTGCAAATGCAGCATGAAAAATCAGATTATCTTTTGATTTTTCTCTTTTATTAAATAAAACTGATCTTTATTGAATAAAGCTGCTTTATTAATATCAAAAACATTGGTTGGTGTCAGAGAGCCTGCCAGTCCTATGGAACTAATAAAAGAAAAGACAGAAGTAAAAAATGAGAACATTACAGGGAAATATTAGAAACAAAATCACATTAAGCCAGTATTGCAGCTGACAAATAAAACATGGGTCTGGCTGTAGATCTTTTGTTGTTTAGTCTGAATTTTTTTTACTGAAAGAAATAAAAATGGGGCTTCTCCCAGAAGTACACAGTGACAAGAAACACAGTAAGAATAAAAAAGCGCAAGTTAAATTCCCTTTCCCTTGTATAATGTCTCAAACAACACTAAGTTAAATGCAGCTGGGACAACGTACAAAAACTTTGGGATTATGGGAACATCTTGAACCTTAAGGTAAACTGATTTCCTTTACCCTTTGGGTTTTTAAGAAAACTTTCTGGGTTTCTGCATATGGGCAAAGCTTACAAGAAAAACTGCTTATCAGACCTGTACTTTATGCTCATATGAGTTGTGGTCATCTGAAATCAGCATGCAATAAATGTTCTGTATGTATCAATTGCACAGATAGAGCAAGAGATGCCTATGATGAGTCTGTCCACAAGCAATGTCAGCACTGTTACTTTCAGAAAAAGGATGTGCCTCTAATCACAATCAGAATCTTTCAACATAAACTGAGATTCAGCCATGAACTCCTGTCTAGTCACCACCAAGGAGGGGAAAAATACAGAATACGTACTGCAGATCCCGTATACAGCATTATTTTACATTACCAATGTACTATCAACGTTCCAGATTAATGAACTTCAAAGTAGGAAGTGCTGAAGCACAGGTTTTTGCACTCTTCAGCTTTTCATTTTCCATGTTTCTACTTCTGCTAAGTCCACAGTGGACTTGATTGTCAGCAGAAGATCTGCGGACACAGATCTTCAAAAATGGCCCATAGCATTCTGGAAGACAGAACATAACTAATAAGCTCAGCTGTGTAGTTCTTTGTACATCACTACCCCCACTGAAGCCAGCAGATGCACAAGTGAGATTAAAGTGAAGTATCTTCCTATACAACTACAATTCACAGATATAATCCACCAAAATCATATGAGAAATGCTATGTGGACAAAATGATACATTCTGATACTAAGCATAATCACAGAATCAGTAAAATTACATAGTGAAAACCAAAGATAGAGTCTGTCCATAAGACGACAAACAAAATCCATACTGTAACATTCAGCAGAAATCAAGAGGATTCAAACAATACTGTAACATGGAAAATTCCAAAGGAAACAGAAGCAATTTAAATCCAAATATCTAGATATGTCTCTATTATAATGTAACCAAAACTAAGCATTTGGGGGTTTAGGTTTCTGGGAGATTTCCACACACATACAAGATAACAGAGGGACAGCTAACTCCAACAGCTTGTAGATAACGAGGAGATTGGCATCACTGTGTATGTACTATCCGCATCTCTAGGCTGTGAGGAACACTCTTAGGGGTATACAAGAAAATTCTGCCTAATACGGTTGCCAAGCTTCCACTTCCAAAACACAGAGAAAAAGGAAATCAAAACAGCAGCTGTGTGGCCTGAGATCTCATTAGAAAGCAACTCGCAGGAAGACTGCAGCCCAGGATGACAGAGAAGAACAAGGAACGCTCAGCAGAATGAAGGCAGAAAAGAAATCATTAAAATGTTCATTTGTTTTTTACTGTTGAACTTAGACCTGAAATTTGAAATTTATTCAGGAGTTTTATCTGACAACAAACACTCATAATGTAAAAGGCTACTTAATCTTAAATCTCACAATATACATCCTGAAATTGTTTAGCATCTCACAGGAGATGCTCAGCTCATTACAGACTTAAGTGAAGCATGGAACCTGAATTTCAAGTAAAGTATTAAAGTTTTTATTATGCTCCAATGAGAGGTTTTCCCCTTAAACAAGGGAATGAAATGTCCACGTTACTGTGCCTGCTGTACCACTCTGTGTTTTCGTTAATGTCAACTGGACTTCAGTTATTTTTTAATTGAAGATTTCTGAAGATTTTCTTTTCATAGTTGATATCAAACTGCAAAATACAAAATTGAGTGAGGATAAGCACTGGCTCCCTAGAAGTGACTGCAGAAAACTCCTAATTGAAGTCAAACTGTGAAATGCAACTGCCCCTATAACTACAGTTACACTGTCTTGTAAACTGTCCATTATCTACATACATACACATATATGTACACACACACATATAATTAGACTGACCATTAAAATACATGGATTACATCAGTAACAAACTGTTCTGATAATAACATGAAGCTCTAATGAAAACAAGGTTTCATTTTTGCATTTACAAGATACAAGCAAAGCAAAACCACAATAGTATTCTCAAGTCTTCAATGTTATTACCTGAAAGATTTGGAAATATGGCAGTAAAAAGGTGTGTTGCCATGGTTCTGAGTAATCAGCAACAGACCTATGCACAATAGACAGCTGATTGCTGTTGCATGTTAGAAGATGTTTTTTACCTCTATAAGAAAACTTTGTCATCATGTCATAAATGAGAGAGGTTTTCTATTAGCCACAGAAAGGCATCAAAGAAACATACTTTGTAGTAGTAATCAGACTTGATCTATCATGTTATGGAGGGGAGGGGAAATCAACCTTTTATGCTGTCAAATCTATACTGTAGATTTCCAGAACACTCTGGTCTTCCCAGAGTATGCAAAGGCATCACAGTACAGACAGTGTCTGGTACTGAATATGGAAATGCATTATTCCATTATTCCATAGATACTAGACAGCAAAGAATCACAGCAATCAGGCATTAATATACTGGATACCTGAAGTGCAAAATAAATAGCACAGACAATAGCAGTAATTCTAATGGGCTCTCATGTGTCTGGTTTCATAGAATCACAGAACTGTTTAGGTTGGAAAAGACCTTTTAAGATCATAGTATCCGCTGCTAATATTGCACTGCCAAGTCTACCACTAAACTATAAGTACCACTTCCACACATCTTTTACATACCACCAGGGCTGGTGATCCCACCACTTCCCTGGGCAGCTTGTTCCAATGCTTGACAGCCCTTTTGGTGAAGAAATTTTTCCCAATAACCAAACTAAATGTCCCCTGGAACAACTTGTTCCAATACATATCAGATTTAATGAGATTTCACAATCACAAGACACAGAAAAATCTCACTCATCAGTGTTTACAGGATTTTTTTCCACCCCAAAGACCTCCTTTCCAAGTCAAGTTTTCTGCTTATGTTTATCATTCAAAGGAGATGCAAATAACATTTAAGAATAAAATCATATGAGTGCTGTAATTGCTGAGCTGGCAATAAAACAAACATTGGAGTGTAAGTGGCATTTCAGTCCTACAGAGTACAATCTTAGAATAGCTGAAATCTCAGCCAAACACTGCATTAATGCCATGTTAAGGCTGCGAACTGAAACACACAAAAAAAAGACAAGAACTGAAAAAGTTTATATTCTTACTGCATTGTCAGCCTACCTAAAGTACTGATAGTCTTATAATGAAATACATAATTTGCAGCACAGCTGGGAAATCAAAAGCTACTGGTGTGCAAAGTGAATGAAGCAATCTTTTGAAAAGACTCAAGACATCCAAACCCTGCTGCTAATGCATTTCCAATTGCAACTTTAAAACTGTACTTATGTGGGTGCTGCATTTAGGTAACATTTGAGCAGACTTATAATTTTGTTGCTTGCTTTCTTAGCCTGTTCTAAGGAAAAATGGAGAAAGGAATGTGATACAGGGAACCACCACAGAAACACAAAGCTGTGTATTTTGCCTTCTGTCTAAGTTCAGTTCTGGGACTAGTACAATAAATAACTAGTAAAAACAACTCACTTAAGAAAAAAGGTGCTGGTATCTGAAAAAGCAAAAAGATGTTAAACTTTTTTAAACAGTGATGTTTATACGCAGAACTCTTTACAAGCATGTTTGCAAAATCATAGATGAAATACATGCTATTATTGTCTTCTGCTGAATGGGGTGGTGGAAGCTGTTTAAGTTACTTTGTCATCAGCAAGAAAATGTGGTGTCGTCCTTAACTGGTGATTGAAATGGTATGAAATGATGTAGGATCGCAGTCTGTAGAGTGTTTATGCTGTCACTCTATAGAACTNATGCTATTATTGTCTTAAGATTAACCAAGAGTGAACTTTAATTTTATTTCCTTGCTAAAATGTAACTGTATAGCTGTTGATGAACAATCTCTGCTCAGTTAAAATGTGCATTTTTGCTAATTTATATTCCATAGGAATGCTCAGAATCATCTAAATTAAGTATTGCAAAAATGCATTCACCTTTTGGAGAGGCTATCACTGAAAACTAAGTTCAGAGGAGGACTTGAATGCACACAAAACACATGTGCATTGCCTATACACTGTTTTTTTTTTATTCTTACTATAAACACACTGGAGGGCAACAAGGTGTCACTGAGTCATCTGAGTCACTGCTGTCAGGACATTCTAACTCTATTCAGCATGAAGAATATCAAGTACCTGGTTCAGGCTCTCATGAAAGCTTCTGAACATTTCAGTAAGCACATATACCTCTGGTTCAGTCCAGTCAGTCCAAGTTAAAGGATTTCTTACTACAACATAACAGAGAGGCAGCTAACTTCAACAGCTTGCACCTCTCAAGATTTCACATTTGCAGATAACAAACCTTTTGTCATCCAAAACTGAGTTACCAACAAACCTCATCAACAGCATCAACTACATGATAGAAAGTGCAAGAGCCAGGTAACAAATACCTCAGTAAACGAGCAGACTTTTGTCATAGTCAACTAACAAAACCCCAGCCACTCAGGATTTCCCATCAAGGTATCTTTGCTCCTGATTAGCACAGGACTCTCCCCAAGCCTTTCAGTCAGGAACTGTGGGTATTGACAGTCAAGGCATTGCCAAGAGAGGGGAAAGAGGCTGTTGATGCAAAATAAACAAGAAACAAGATGCAATGAAGAGACTGAGACTTACCTTTGGAAAAAACTGCTGCCAGGCTCAAAAGGAGAGGTGACAACAGATGCCCCATATTGCTAATCCCAGAAGTGCACATCCTAGGATGCGTTAAATTATGACTCAACTTTGCACACTTTGTAGTCAAAATAAAACTCGGTCAGCTGGAGAGGTTACATTATCAGAACAGGTCATCCGGAGAGAGTAAATGCATTTCCTTTGGAGAAAAGACAGACTTTTTTAGCTTTAACCCTCCCCTTTTCTCCCTTCTTTCTCCAAAAGAGATGATGCTGTGAAAGAAAAGCCCTCTCCTCCCAGTAAATAAGTAGGAAGCAGTTCAGGCTGAAATCTCGGTCCGGGGCTTCAGCAGCCTGAGGCAGGGAAGCAGTCCCTGACCCCACAACAACCCGAGCGGTGGGGGCAAAGCGCTGGGCAGGGGCCGCGGGGCTTCGGCTCCTTGGACAGAGACGCTCCTGCTGCTCGCGCCTCACGAAGCAAGAGCCTGCATCCCCCTGGAAAAGCACGGCGGCTCCCCGGGCTTCACCAAAGTTTTCCTTTGGGTGATGCTGATCAGCCCTGAAATCATCCAGACACGGAGGCTGAGGTTTGTTGCTGCGCGCCCTCTCTTTTTATAAGTTCTCGATTTCCTTATTGACTTGTCTGACTTTCCGCAAGAGCGGAAGGGGGCGAGCGCGGCTCCCCCAAGAAGGTCATTGCCACAGACGTGCCTACTGCTCCCGGGGCCGGCGGGCGCAGCGGCTGGCGGGTACCTCCCGCTCCAGCCGATGCTGCTCAGCTTGAGCTCGTAGCGGAGCGCCGACCCCGGCCAGCCCGGCAGCCCGCCTCCTTCGGCCCCGGCCCATCCTATGCGCGCCGCGGTTGCTGTTTACACAGAGACTGAGATTTCAGCCGGGAGATGCCGCGGAAAGCACGAAAAGAGGAGGGAAACAAATAAATAAATAAGCTCCCCAGCCAAGCCCCGCCTCACACCAGGCAGCGCGGCAGCCCCAATCCCCGGGCAGTGGGGCGCGGAGCGGGGCGGAGCAGGGATGCCTGGGCCGGCCCCGGAGACGGGGCTGGGGGAAGGCGGGCACCTCCGCTCTCGGGGGAGCCCGGTGGTGGGTCAGCCTCTGGGGGCCGGGGTGAAGCACTGAGCGGCGGCGGCTCCCGGTCGATGCTGCTGCTCCATGAGGGGTGTTACGGCGCTGCAGAGGCTCCCGAAGCGCAGCAGCTGAGGTGGCACGGGGAGAGACCGGCAGCCCGCTGCCGGCAGAGCACCGGGGCCAGCAAAAGTATGTGTGCTCTCCTGCAAGTGGTTTGGCGACGGCTCCTTCCCGCATCCAAACGCATCATGTACTGAGCATCCCTAAGGCACTCTTTTGAGTGAGCCGAACTATGCCGGTACGGCCGGCATTAGGAAACAACGTGAGAACCGTGTAATACAATACTGCATCTGTATTGTACGAAAAGGGGTAACACCTACATTTGGTCTGAATAGCAGTGCTGGGGAAAAACTACTGACTTCAGGTTTTCCATTACAGAAGGTATCAACGCAAGAACCATTCAACCCTTTGGCCAAGCCTAATAATCAGACTGGTGTTATCGCTGGCAGACAGAATGGCAGCAGAATGCAATTTACCACAGCCCAAACTTAAAGTAGGTACAAGAACTTACCATCAGTAAGTTCCTTCACAGAAACATGTTTGGGAGCAATAAAACCACTAATTTAATCTTAACATCCACAATGCTGAAACTTAAAATGAGTCTACGAAAATAAACTTTGAAAATATACACTTCTGTTTGCCAACACCAAGAAGTACATCTTAACCATGCAATGAGAAAAAGGCTGTGGTTTGCATGATGATGTGAATTCTTTTTAGAAGATCACATTAGTTCTACCAATCCCAGAGAGGTTCCCCAGACCTGAAATGAAGCATGCAAGTGGCATTGTATCTGTAACAGAAGTGTATGATCTCAGAGCATCCACTGGCTGAAAGAAGATAAATAATTGTTACTGACATGATATATATATATAGCATCTTGTGGCCAAAACCTTCGTTGTCCAATGTAGGAGAAATATAAAATAATACTCTCTATCTAAGATATATCAATCATCTGGAAAAGGAAGTCAATGCCCAGCTCCATTCAGCAGCAGGATGAAATATGCCAGCATAACACACTAAGTTAGCCTGTGCTCTGACAGACACAGAGAAGCTTCCTATAGTCTACAGAAAGTATGAAAAAGTGCAAAAAAGGAAGAGCTTTCTCTCCAGATGCGGGTGTAAGCAGGGCTGCTACCAACTCTCCAACTTTTAAGAAAAAATCATGTACTAAAAAGAGAAAAACAAAAGAAAAAACAACCAAACCACCAAAATTCTCTTCTCTGCACTTCTACAGTTTCTGACTCTGTGGCCAGTACCTGGCTTTTACTTTGTTATTTGTGCAACACATGGAGATGTTTCACACACACAGTCCTACTGCCTTCCAGGCATTCAGGGGTCACCTCCTCTTCCAATATCCTGTTATCCCAACAAACCAGGTTGGGGTCTCAAGCCTTCTCAAAGTCAACTGACTCAGGAACAAACCATTGCCTCCAGTCCCTTTGGAAATCAGTAAGTGTAGTCATTTCTTGCATGTGCCCTGCACAGAAATCACATTCCCTTTGCTTTGGTGAGCGCTGTAGTAAAGTGAAAGCTGAAGGTTAGGTCACTTGCCAAATCCCACTCTGCAAGAGTGGGTGTCCCAACACAAGTTTCTTCTTACAAGTGCAGATGATGACACTTGTACTGTACAGTCTCTGGCTGGGCTACCAGAAAACACTTCCCATGGAAAATACCATCAATTCATACTACTCCATAATAAGAGAACATCTTCCTGTTTTATTAGCAATATGCTATTTTGGCAAGTATGTCTAATCTTTTCTGGGTAATTAACACAACTACTTGTGAATGAAGAACTGGCTTTAGAAAAACACAAGAAAGAATGAAAAGACCTTTGTCCTCACAACTTGTGGCTACCCGTAAAGGTGGCAAACCCATTAATCCACATCCAAGAAGTTAATGAGAAAAAACCCATCACCACCCTGAGACTTCTTGCTTCATTTTCAATGTGCTATATCAACTGATATATATAGTCTGCTGTATGCAATTAAAATTGCTAATTGTTCTAATCAGTTTATCAATTCATATTTTTGTTTCAGGGTTGGGGATTTTTTTTTGAGACAGTCATGTTTCCTCATTGACAATCTAGAAGTGCATCTCTGGGAGAAACTCTGTTAGCACAGCAACAAAGAGCAGACTATAGAAAAGACTGTAACCAGGTGAATTACACATTTTTTACTATCTTTCACTCTCAAACACAGAGAAGAACCCTGATGCTGCTGAAGTCAGTGCATATTTTACCAATGATTTTTAGAAAGTCAGCTTTTTACCCCTATTTTGAAGATTACACAGAGGGCATTGAAATGATTATCTGGGTTTGCTACTGCACAACATCCAAAGTAAGGAACAATTCCAACTGTAGATTCAGAAGACGAAAAGAAAATTCCCAATCAGTTTGGCCTCCCTGCAACTTTATATGATATAATGCATTGTCTTCAAACAATTTAGTAGCCAGGAAGTTGCAACCATCATTCATAAGGCAAAGCATGACTCTTATTTTATGTTTGCGTCACTCATTTCTTCACCACACATACCTGAAGACTTTTTTCTTTGTTCAGGCAATGCAGAATCTTTAGTGATGGGACTTCTTTGCCACATGTGTACACTACATCCTGGCCAGCAGTGGCACAGTCACCAGCTGAACTCTTTTTGTGATGCTCCCACAAAAATATGAAAATCAGAACAAGATAATGGGAGATGCCACGAAGACCAAACTGAGTCACATTCTTAAATGTCTCCTTAATTTCTGGATCTTACTCTCTTTTGACATTCACCAGCACTTTGATTTTTGTTTCAGTGACAGCAGAATGACACATTAAACTTTGTAAATTTGTTTAAAGCTAATTCACATCTGTTCACTCATACCAGATAGGAAAATAAAAAATAAAAGTACTTGATTTCTTATAATGCTTCTGTTGGATGAGAAAACCAGATTCAGTTAAAAGTCTTTCCTAGGCTGAAATACTAAAACCTATTTGACAGCTTGCAGTTCTGCTGTCAGTGTAAATATCCCTCAGAGCACCTATCTCTTTAATGATCAAATGCTAACCTTAGTAGTGAATAGTATTCCTATCAGGCTACTTTGTGTTGCAGGGCTTGCTGTCAGTTCACAATAGCTGAAGAAGTAGATGATGTCTGTCAGAGTTTTTGCTCTCCTTTACTTGTTTCCAATGAAGACTCAGAAACAGCTTAGTTACAAATGACTTCTAAAAATGACAAAGAATCTTATCACACT
The DNA here is from genome assembly GCA_002631895.1 of Agapornis roseicollis. Taxonomy (NCBI): domain Eukaryota; kingdom Metazoa; phylum Chordata; class Aves; order Psittaciformes; family Psittacidae; genus Agapornis; species Agapornis roseicollis. Next base: position 62,531 of record NDXB01010232.1, read on the forward strand.
ACAGTTAGGCTGTTACCAGCCAGAGCAGCAGCACTCTAATAGACAAAAAGTGTATCTAAGAAGGCTTTTTTATTTGAATTCATGAGCTAATATTTTAACCTGCTTCATCTTCCCTGCTTATGGCAGGGGGGTTGGAACTAGATGATCTTAAGGTCCTTTCCAACCCTAAGTATTACATGATTCTATGATCTGATGGTAGAATTTTAAAAGCTGCTTTGGCTGCAAGTTGCATACTCATAGTACAATAAAGTGCAGTGATTTATAAGGACCAAGTCTCATAAGATACAGAGGCCAGCTTGAATAAGAGCTCAGTAAATAAACTAACCAGTACATGCATATCAGGGGAAAAAAAAAAAAAATAACTATAGGAAGAAATACATATCTCATAACAAAATTACAAGACACAAACAAAATTGCTTCTTCCTGGTTGGATGGAACTTAAGGCTCCACAACAGTGAAATGTGATGTATTAGTACCAGTACCTGCGAATTTACAACAGGGGAAGTGATATAAATGGCTGGAATGTAAGTATTAACATGCAACAGTGTCCAATCTGAAATCTGATACCATCCTCAGCGGCTTGTAGGAGCAGATAACATGAATTAACAGAACAGAAAACGTTACCATGACCGCTCTAAAATGTAACTAAAGATAAGTTGATGCCTTAGAAGTAAAGGGAACAAAGCCATTTAAAATTACTACGGAAACAATGCAAACATTTGCCTGAATGCACTGCCAGCTTTTTTCCCTTTTTATTAGTAATATCTTTATTTATATCAAATGAAAATGAACAGAGGAATAGGACAGATTGGCATGCTGTGCCGTCTTCCATAGTGGCTAAAGCAGATGTATAGGGAAGAATATAAAAATAAGACCAGAATACACAATAATTCCCTTGAACACTCTCTCAGTCTTCAACACCTGAACCAGCAGCAGTATCTCTGTTCTTAGAAACCCTCAACAACTTTCCCTTTTATAGGTCTCCTCTTGAGCCCATGTTAACTTTGGGCATCAACATCTTGGATCAGAAGGAAAGGATCTCCACAGCCTGACTACACCTCACATTCAGAACCCTCACTACCTATTCTGCACCCAAGAACTTCTGACCTTTACTATATGCTTGTGTTATTTTGTTTTGAGAAAGAACAGGACTCAGCTGTCATCCCTGAAAAACCTACAGCATTTTCAATATGAACCAGAAATAAAACCTTTGATTTATAAAAGTGTCTCTACTTTTACACAGACTGAATAATAAAAACTTCATGGTGTATATAAAAAACTTGGTTTCCACCTTTTCTGATAACTTCCATTCCAAGACTTTTTCCATATTTAATAATCTACTATATATAGTTATTTTTTTTATCTACAGAGGACTTCTAAATCCTCATTCAGACCTTCAATTTAATATAAACCCCCCTGAAAATACAGTAATTTTATTAAACAGGATTAAAATGCAACTTCTATGCTTCATCAACTTACATTTTTTAGTCTATGGCTCATTAAAAACACTAATTATATTTTTGTAACACCATACTGTGAGCAGGGCCTAGACCTTCAATGATTAGAAATATTTTTGAGAACCAGTTCACCTTCCGCGCCAGACATCTCTTAGAATCAAAAGGAACCTAATCCTACCAAAATTCTCAGGTACAGCATTTATTAATGCCACATACTGATTACTGCGACTTAGATATAAAAGGTACAAAGTTTCTCAAGACTAAATGAAATATGGGTCTAAATATACAAACACAACATAGCCCAATAATTTGGAAGGAATGAGAAATTCAAATACACAAAGAATAGTAGCTTTGAAAAGCTTGCAATCTTTCATAAACATATCTTTGTAAACACATATGGTGTCTACTTGCATATATACATTAGACCTTAAAACAGTTGCCTATTTGGCAGTACAAATATTACTCAGCTTCATAGCAAATCAGGCTTGCTGCTACAACAAGCATCAACTCTGTTTTCCATCAGCTGCTTGTCAACGATGGAGTTCTAGTGACCCCTAGTGCTGGATTTATGCGGTGCGGCTCCAAACAACATTTAAGACTCATTGCAGGAGATGTGTATTTTAGAGGTTCTCAGAAATTGAACAAGAACTGCATCTAAGTAAATGAGTGAGGAGATGAGGGAACTAAAACAAAGACGTTGGAAAAAAAAAGTAGAACTTCCAATTTGTGAAGTTTACTACTATCTATAAATATATCAAAGATTACAGTCAGAATAGTCCCTTAAATCATGCTATTATATTGCTTAGTAAAGTTTCAAAAAGCATGGGATTACTGAAGTTAGCTAAGAAAATTGCAGTTTGCAGGATAAAATATTCTTCTGACTCTCTTTCTAAATCTCTACTGGCTACTGAAAAATTGGTGTTGTCCAAAATACTGACTTCTTCTGAAATATTTTTGTCTGCCTACTGAATACTACATAATTTTAGATCTCACTGTACAGTAAGGGTTGATCTATAAAGTGTAAGTCAAGTAGATTTTTAATGAAGGATAACCATTCTGCATGATGGGTTCTTGTTACTTGATTACAGGTACCCAACACTGAAGTGCTTCTTAAAATTTTTAGTACTATATGTATTGTAATGCTATTAATTTAATAATTTATTGGCTTGTTCTAAACTATGAATGAAAGATTAATTATAGGAAAATGAGTAGTTATACAGAGACAAATTCAAACCTAATATATAAGAAACTATGCCTTTTAACACCAAACAGTTTTGTTCATTTCATTCTTTCAGTATGGTAAGAGCTAAGAATAACAAACACATCAAGAGGGAAAAAAATTGTGATATAGAAACTTAAAGAGTTTTTAAGGTAATCTGCATAAAGACATTTTAAATTAAACAGTTCCTCTTCTTCTCTTCTTCTGTGGGTGTTTTATTTAGGGGGTATGTTTAAAATGCAGACCTACATACCTCTTTCTGCTCCTTCCTCACTTAGATTAGAAACATATGTAACCAATGCAGATTTGTTTTGCAGAATGCCTTAAAGAAGTTATTGTTAAACATCAGTGCAAGCACTATTATGTCATTGTGGTTAATCTTTAGCAAAGATATATACTCTCTCCAAAGTGGTGTCACTAAGGTCAAAAAGCCACTTCAATCAAAACAAAGTGACTGCAAACTGTTTACTGAATTACAGCTCTTGAGATGTGTTCAGTTCCACTAATTCTCCAGGCTTCATAGCCATCACATTTTAACACAGAAAATGCTGGATCAGCAATGTGGAATAAACAGAAGGCAGAAAAATCCATGACGTGTATAAATACACATATTTACTTTTCAAAGCTTCCCTAAAGCAGGCAGCTACTGCTCACAGTTCCACTCCAATCATACAATGAAATTTTTGCTTTTTTCCAAACCCCTCATTCTTATCACAGATGGGAGAGCATATGGTAGAAAGCCCTTATAGTATATTGGAAACAGCTCCCACATTATAGTACATTTCATACTGAAACTACAGAGTCAGTAACTGGGAGGAATCAACCAAAGATCTACAATATTTTAACTTTCTAACTATAAACACTTGCTGTCCTCTCAGTTGGAACTGTGGGAGAAGGGAAAACAGGAGGGGGACACTACACTAGCTCCATGAATGTGTGGCAAAAAAAACTCACTCCACCCTTGAAGAAAAGTGTCTGTTGCAAAAGATACAAAATAACATGGAAAACTGGAAAACAAGAGGGATTAGAATCTCTCAGGAACTTACAGTAGCAAAACTGAAAGAAAAGGGGAGAGAATAAGATGGTTTAGGAGATCCACACAAAGTTTCACTTTTCCTATGGGCTTGCTACTAAACCAGGTTTTTAGGAACTACCTTATGATGCTTAAAATTCCACCTGAAGGGAGCTGCTGGCAGTCAGTCTGACAACACTGCTGTTCTAATTACAGTCCCCAACCCACAGAATGCACAAATTTGTTGGCTGTTACATTTGTTGTGTGAATAAGAGCTAAACAGTGACTTCAAGAGTCTACTAAAACCCATATGGCAAAATTAAAAGTTTTGTTTTCTTTTTCAGTTTCTAGTGGGAAAATGGAGTGTAAACTTTTAAAGACAGGGAACTGAGGTGATACTGCACTCTAGTGTATCACAGGAGAAACAGTCCTGCCAATGGAGGCTGGCTGATAGAGATCTGACAAAGGAAGTAGCCAAACAGTCTTTCCTGCACCAATCATAGATTAACATACAGCCAACTTAAAGCACAAACCAGATCATTGACGCATCAGCTTGACCCTCTAGCCTTCGCAATAGTTTAGTTATGTTATTCCTCAGGGCAAAGATCACATAGGACCAAAGTCTTTCCCAAAGAAGATCTTTCATATATAAACAAAAAGCTCCCAAATAATCTATTAAACGTCAGTCAGCACGTCTTACTGGAAAGAGGGGATTGTTCTGTAGTTAGAGGTGTTCCCACATGTGCCATCCAGCTAAAATGCCTTAGAAATAAGTATTCTTTTGCTGCACTGAACAATGTTGATGCTATTGTACATTTGCATCTGTGAATTCCCTTCCTCCACAGAGCTTGTTTTCATTATTTGGGCTGTCAACCAGGGTGTTGTTCACACACTCACACACACAGAGGCTTGAAAAACCTGTGGTGTTAACCACAAAAACCAAACAAACAAATGAACAAACAATACTTCTACTCTCACAATGCTGAAAGATATCTATGACTACCTTAGCCAGCAAACCTAAGCAAGTCTTTGATTTTGGAATATAAAGCTGCAGCTATCAAGGATGCTGGTCTATGCATTACCTATCCTCTTTCAACCTGTACAAGACCAGTGAGGGATGCCTAGGCTCAAGGTCACCACAGTGACCTCGATTAAGCTTTCTGTGAAGTGCCATCATTCTGAATGTTATTTTAAGCTTACTATATTTTTTGGGAGTACTAAACTTAATGCTGTCACCTTTCAAATCACTTTTGTTCCATCAAGATCAGCCATTATTGATAGATGCTGCTTGAAGTTTGATCTCTGCTTTCTAACACGCACAGGCTCTGGTCTTGGACATGACATTGCTGCTACAGAACAGCTGTTCTCCAGAGGTCCTTCACTGCAAAGGTTCTTAGGGCCTCACTGGTAGTCCCATAGGCACAAAACCATCTAGTTTTAATTGAATCTAGCGTACTTTCTCTGAAACCTTGATTCGGTTTAACATGTGAGGGTATTAACTCCATGCAAATGCCCAATAATGCTATATTAGTACAAAAATAAAATCCTCTGAAAACACAGACTGAGTCACCAGCTACCACCTCAGAGTCTACTGAGGACAAACACGCAGCCTAAGGTTATTAACAACTAGTTTTTCCTGAGGTTAACGTACAGAAGCAAACATCTTCTGTGGAGTTAATGCTCCCAGAAAATGCCCTAAGTCATGATCACTACTATGATTTACATTCAGTTTAAATGCTTTGTATTCAATTTATAGCATTTTCTACTTCAGCATCTCAGAATAACTTACAAATGGAACAGCATTCTTCTTACCTTAAGATGGAAATTTTAAACAGAACGGGAAATGAAATAACAGCTAGATCACAAACTGCTGTGTAGTATAGTTAGGAGCAAAACCTGGATTTTCTTTGTTATATCTAATCTTGAGAGGGTTTTTAGAAAGCCTGTTGTGCCACATTCTCATCTCTACAATTAACTTTGATTGCACAAACACTATGCAGAATACTAGCTCAATTTCACAAAGGATTTTACAGTTGATTCACGCTGTAAAAATATTTTCTTCCTATATCAACTTCTATAACAAATATAGAGATGAAATTTAAAAATGAAGCCATAACAAACTGAAAGACAAAAAACATTTCATCACTGCACATTCAACTTTTTACTAATATTCTTCCAAAACAAGGTTCCAGCTGAACTGACCAAATCTCAGTCTCAAATTTTTATATCAGTGTAGCTGAATACAATTTCATCTCCGTTTCCCTGCCCAGTGTGATTAGTAGCATAATGCCTGCAAGCAGATCAAGTGCAAAGAGATGAATATGGGGAAAAACATACTGCAAGACTGACATTAGCTCTTAATACTTGAAAGACAAGATACTAAAAGTCTTTATGCTTTAGTTATTTGTTTGGGGTTCTTTAAACATCAGCTCAGTGCTCAGTAGTAGTCTATAAAAGTCTAACAGAAATTTAGGAATGCTTATGAGTAAATGGTGCTGTAATCACAATAGCATAAAGACATGAGGAAGACAAGACACAGGCAGAAGCAACATTTGTCTCAGTTCAAAAACCAGGCACAGTTTCCAGCAATTAGTTTTCTTTTCAGACTCAAAGCACAGATTTATAAGTTAAATGGAAGTTAGTATCAGTATCTCTGGATGTTTCTAGACATATCACATATCTGCAAATAGACAAATACTATGTATGGAATTAGAAAAATATTAATACAATGGAGATAATTATTGCCACAGAAAGTGTAGGGAATCTGTTAAAAAATATAAAAATAGAGGATAAATTTAAAGCTATTGTATAAATGCACAACGTACCTCTTAAATACTACATTCAGGTCTTGTCATTGTCTCAGTAACACATAGGAAAGACAAAAGGAAGTGTGAAGGGAAAGCAAGAACATGTGAGGTGTGAAACAGCTTCACAACAAACTATGACTCAATCTTGAAAACAAAAATACTGAAGAGAGGCTAACATTGCAAACAGTAATTACTTACACTTTTACAAGGATTTACAATCCATTTACAGGGATTACTTCCAAGCTCCATGGCAGCAGGAGTGGAACTAGACGTTTAAGGTCCCCTTCAGCCCTAACCAATCTATGATTCTGTGATTTACCAGAATGTAATATATTAACATAGTGTTACCAGTCTCACTAACCTCATAGTTCCACTGTCATAATCATAACCTCATAGTTATGTGAAAGTTACACGTGAATGGAAGCACTCAAAGACCCTGATTGACAGACTGAAGTATTTATTGGGGTAAACCTAACACCTGTACAGTAGTTCTTACAGCAAATTTTGCTTATTCAATCTTTCTTACCATAGACAAGATGCCATCAGTATCTTTGCCTCTCTCCAAATAAATCTTCAAAAGTTAACATTATCTTCTTCCTATTTTTCCCAAACTGGGCAGAATTGCTTCACTGCAGTTAGGACAAGAAATTACAACATGCAATGAGTATAGGATGAAACCCATAGACTTTATTTTGGAGGCATATAGGAGCTGGTCATGATAGAAGCTCCTGTAACACCTATTTCTTTGAAAACCCAGCTGACTTCAAAATTGAACACGTTTTCCCAGGGCCAGAGACAAAGGCTGTATTTCTATCAGCATCTCCATTTTCTGAATGTAGAATTCCTATAAAAAAATCTCATAGTTGGACTTATTACAGATATTTTAGGGAAAGAGTAGCCTTTATGACAAATTATTTGAAAGTACATATCATTGCACTGACCATCAGAACAGGCCAGACTATGACTGTACTTTGTCAGGTTGGTATAACTCAATTTACCAAGAGCCTTCAGCCATTTAAGAGAGATTAAGACAAGTTATGATTTACTTCTGGTGTTTTCAGAAACCTGCCTAAAAGGCTTTAACGATTTAGCCAGTGATCTGATAGCTCTTGTAAAAGCTCCAAGATCTGTAAGTGGTAAAGTATAGAAGGGTATTTCTTTTATGTTAGGAAGCTCAACAATAACACTCAGCTCCTTCAGGTCACAAAAAAGAAGCAGCACTATAAAGTCAATAGCACATTCATGATCTTTCTTTGGAATCAGTCTTTGAGCATCAGTGAAATATACTCAATACATTCTCACTTTGAGCACTCAAGAACATTAAAAACAGTAGGGCAATTGAGAGGCAAGACTGTCAGAAGTACCAGGATTGAATTAGTCCTCTGTAGTTCTAATTGTGTGATACCTTTTGAAGGTCCTGTGTTTTTTTAATAAGCCAGCTGAGGTAAGGTCCTGATACACATAGTTTGCCAATACCATTGCTGATATTTTGCCTTAAGTATACTACAAGCATTGCAGTATATGCACAACAACCTACTGCATCTCAGTCAAAATCTCACTTGCATATGACTGTTTTTACTTTCTCGCCTGCATGCTACTGGTTCTCAAATAGAAAGAATAAGAATTTTCTAAACCAATATACTTTTTCTACTACAATAGTTACATGAAGTTAATCAGCACTCTTCTAAGTAATTGAGCCTCTGCTAGGATACCTGATTGCCCATGAGGAATCCTGCCATTGCATGAGGAGTCATGTCCAACTGCCTGCTGCTCTTCTTGAGATTTTAAAAGCTGCCAAGCACCACCAAGAAACAGCACTAAATCACTTACTTCAAATTTCTGAGACACTCCATTTCTGTCATGCAGCTGGTCATATTGCTTATTGGTATCAGCTTAACTTTCTTTCCTAGGAGAAGTATAAGCTTTGGTCGTGCTCTTAGTATTTGTTTTATTCTTAAATGGGTATTCTGCAGCATTCTAAATCTCATTCCAAGGTCAAGAATTTGAACTTCCTACTTTTGTAATGAATATCAGCTCATACAGGTGGTTACATGCAGGTCAGAAAGACTTCTGATGCGCACAGCTGTTTATCAATGGGAGTGAGGACATTCCTAATCTGGCACTCATCAATTTTCTCATCTGCAATTTAGAAAGAAAACTGCATCTTCACTTATGTCCAGCATCATTATAAGTTGTTTTATATTCAGAAGCTTAAATTGACAATAGTCAGGCTAGTGCCACCATTACACAGTAATAATCTCAGCAATGCACATTTAGGTGATTTAATCCAACAGTATCAATTAGAACATGTAATTGATGCAATTCATATTATTTTATCTGAAGTGATGCTGTATAGGAATGTAATGAACACAGTTTTTCTCTGCTTTCTGTACTGTTGAGAATCTCATAGTCATGTAGTCCAAGGCAAGTGCAATGTTGCTTATTGGACTATTCATATAAAGTAACAGCTTTTCTGTCACTACCTCATTTTTCTAAGTTCGCAGAGTTTAACAAACCTTTCCAAGTGCTCATTTCATGTGCAGAAATAAAGCTCTCTTCCTGCAGCATTATTGCCAGCTCTTAATAGCTGCATTTAATCTTTGTTTAACAAGTAGTATTCCAGAAAAATTTACAAGCGCTTGTCAAAAAACACTGCAGGATCTTGTTACATTATTACTGTTTTAGATTAATTAAACACATGGTCAGTAAAAGGCGTAATATAATTATAAAATGGAGCTCACAAGCTATGCTACATTGTTTTGCAATTCTTGTTTAAGAGCAGCTGATTTCACTTCCATTTATTTGTTCTACTCCCTCTAGGTGACCTTAGTACATTTTAACTTAACAAAGTGGCATAGTGTTCTAACAACTCTTACACTGCAGGACACTGAGAGGAATTGTGCTTAGCAAAAATTACAACATTTGAAACAAGTACTGGCCCTTCATGAAGTCTGTTATAAACACCACTGGATTAAATATTAAATCATAGCAGTTTAGATTATGCTAAACTTTGTAAATGGTCTGATCAGGAAAATGGACTATTTATGTCACCCAAACAATGACATGATTTGTTTCTAAAGTAGTTCAAGATAGAAATCAAAACTGTGCACTCCTCAAAGTGAGTTATTAGCCTATCAAAAGCATTTAAGTAAACAAAACAGCATAAACAGTTAACACACAACCATTCCATCTAGTCAAAAAGATGAAAATAAACAAAATATTTTTCATTAAGGGCACATGTATACTATGTGCATTAAGCAGCCAAGCTATTCAATTAATTGTGCCATTAGTAAAGAATATAAATTATTTTACCTATCTTAGATAAACAGTACTTGCATGACAGGAATTAAGAACTTTTGTATTAGTAAAAGAAAAAAAAAAAAGGTTTTATTCCCAGACTGTACAAGAATGTTGTGTGCTTTAGCTTCAAAGACAACAGTATGAGATATGCCTCTCCACCCATTTGACCTCGCCAGAGACGATAAAACGCAAACCAGTTGGCACGCCATCAACCAAGCAAAGCGTGGTGGGACAAGAAACTACATTGTCCTTCATGGCAGTGCAGGGAGCACACTTTGTCAGCTGCAAGTCTGCATCACCACATTCATACTTCTGGGCCAAAGCTGGCCATTCCATGGATGGTACCAGCGTACCAGCTGAGTTGCTGCTGCAGGAATCGTCCTAGTCTCCTCCAGAAAGCACAATACTGATGGCTTCCTGAAGTTCAGCAGCTCTAGCACCTCATTACTGGGATCACACTTAGTGTAACTTTATAACTGGGGAAAGATTCAGTATGTTTTCCACATTATAAAACTTTATCAGGTTTAACTGGCAGCCCAACAACTCTATTAGAGTCTCTTCTTAAAACGCGTCTTCTAAAGCCCCACCTTAGAACTCAATTTTCTTTGTGTAAAGCCCCATATAATACATACAGACTCTGGAAGCTCAGCAAAAGTTTACAGAATTGTTAAATCTGAGTTCAACTACAATGAAAAAGAGGCTATAGCTTTTTTTTTTTTTTAATTTTCCTGGTGCAGCCATATTTTCCAAAGCAGTTGTTTCTTTTCTTTAACAGTCAATGCCCCTATCAGACCAGCTGTGGAAGCAAAACTGAACTGTTTTTCAATGTAGTTTGTCTTTTGTTTTTAGGAAATACCCCAAGCTTCTAAAATTGCCAGCACAGAAGAAAAAAAAAAAAAAAAAAAAAAAAAAAAAAAAAAAAAAAAAAATTCTTTCCCTTTTTTTTTTCTTTT
>NDXB01010232.1:73287-87244 GCA_002631895.1 Agapornis roseicollis
TTTATTTTTTAAAAAACAAAAATAAAAAAAAAAAAAAAAAAAAAAAAAAAAAAAAAAAAAAAAAAAAAAAAAAAAAGAATGAGAGGGTTCTTGCCATGGTATTCTGCCTTCTATTAAAAATAAAGCAAAACAAAACCAAAATTTTATTTATCCAGTGTTCCATTTTCCTTTTTAAACTGTAACTATACATACTTTTTTTATACAAACTATCATAGTGTGCATACACATCATCTTCTGTAAGATGGGCCATTCTGCTTGTCTTTTTATAAAACTAAGTGCAGAGCAGAACTGCCCAGGACCATACTTTTCATCTACACTTTGGAGATACAAGCGTGGGGTTTTTTAAACTGCAGAGACTGCAACAGTTTCTGTCATTAAGTTATTTTTCCAAGCCTAGAACAAAGAATTATGATTTTAAAATCTGTATCTTTTCATTCCAGTTAACATTTGTTGCTGCTTTTTCATCCAAGCCAGGACTGCATGTCAATAAATGGTTGGGGCAGACTTGATGTATGTTTTTCTTCCCTTTCACCTGCTCCTAATAGAGATATACCCCTTCAACCATTAGTCATTCAGAAAAGAGCATTGCCTTGTTACACCTTTTGTTTCTCCATTAACTCCATCCAAGTGACCCCTTGAGTGTTGTAAAAGCTTATCATCTATTTCCTAATTGAATTAAAGTGAAACCATTCAGCAGACTGTGTACAAAACCTCAGTCAGATCTTTGATCCTTCAAAAACAAAGCAAATCTGAGCACTACAGGATTTAGCTGTGTGTGAAGACTAAAAGTACAGATCTGATTATCCACTGCAGGGTTGATGGGAGCAAACAGTTCCAAATCAATGCTACTGGAAAAGGCTACAACAAAACCTAATATTCCCTCCCAAAACTTTCCCCTCTTGTATAGTGTCTACAAAATTCCTCATATTTTGTTCTAACGTTTTGGTGGGGTTTTTTTGTTTGTTTGCTTGGGTTTGTCTTGTTTTGTTTTTAAGAGAAAAAGCCTAAAATGTGAACCCCCCTTCCTGATTAGGAAAGTAGTTTAAATATTATGATTTCATGCATCTGTGAAAATCTACACTAAACCAAATCTTCTATTAATTTGGTGATTTGAGGGACACCTAACTACCAAAAGAACCATTTTCAAAGAAATTTAAATATACAGAAGACAATATACACAAATAAACCACACTAGCAACTGCTTACAAACCATGGTTCTTTCAGCATCACAGGCAAAAATGATTAGGGATGAAATCTGGTCACAGAAAATACCTTGTTCAATTTCTTTTAAGATAGTGATCTTAAGATATAAATGAAAGCAGATTTTGGCCTGTAGCACATACTTGCATGCAGACATAACTTCACAGGATAAGCTGTTAGACTAAAGGATGAAAAAATCTTTTCTGCTTAACTGAACTGGAAATGATACAGTGTGCATAAAGTAGCTATTTATAGATTATATTTCCTTTTCAAGTAGCTTGGTGGCATTTTTAATTTAGAAAAGCTATAACGTTAACTGTAAATATAAATAACAGCAATGTTGCTATCATACAAGGACTCTTGGCCTGTAACTCACACATTCTCTTGTACCTCTGCAGAGAATTAAGCACTTTTTCAGGTATTTAGATTTCTTAATCCTCTGTATGCTTGGCAGAAAAACAGAGAAAAGAACAGAAAGGGCATGGAAGGTTGCAGTTAATCCAAGTATGAGGGGGATTGGTTTGGTTATTTATTGTTCACTGCATTAACAAGACTTTGTAAAGCTAGGACAAAGGAATTATTGCTGCTGTGCATTTCTTGCCTTCTAAATATTATAGAAGAAAAAACAAAAAAATCATTAATATGCAATAGGTTATAGACATTTTCTCTGAGTGAAAAAAATATGGATTTATAGGCTTACCTAAAGACAGCACTGGTGAATTTATACATAAATTTACCATGTGAAATACTGGGATACTGATGGAATTTATTTCTTCTGATTTCACAGAACCAGTATTTTTAACTTAAATGGACTTAAATCATCTGCATGTCTCACAACAGATAATTCTGGCATTATGCTTCACTTTGCACCTATGCTTGTCATAAATAAACAAGGCAGTACATTTACAGTATCTCTAAGTGGACTAAAACATCATTTTCTGCACAGTTTAGAGAGGAATCTAATAGTCTAACAAAGCAAGTAAAGAAATGTTTGCATGACCCATCTCCATAAATGACCCATTTAGCTTTAAGCATTAAGAATTAATGTGATAACAGAGATCCTAGGGTTTGGCTAAACTCCATAACTCTTATTACACCTATCATTCCTTTTATGTAACAGATAAATCAAAGAAAAAAAAAAATGAAGATAACTTTCACAGCCGTTTATTTACACTTTCCTAGATTATAATTAATTTCTAACTTGAGGCACTCACTGATAGAATAAAAAGGCTCTCACAGTAAATTTTGTTTTATATAAGAAAACCACAATTTGCAGACTTTGTACAGTACCTCTGACATAATGATAGTTGCAGTAGTAGTTTTTAATCTGTTTTCATGTACTGTGGAAAGTAAGTACAAGAAACATCAGAAAAAAACCTAAAAAAGCTCCTTCTGAGTTGACAAACTGGGGATTTAATGTGCATTTCTACCACGCAGACTGGACATCACTGAAGTAAAAATTGGTCCAGACAGATAATGCAGAAAACAGTCAAACATAAAAATTAACTGTTCCTACAGTCCCTTCCTTCATCTTTGCAACCCAGATAGCATTAGTTTATGTATCATTTCAACTGTAGCAGCGCATAAAGCCTTAGCCATAACTAGGACTCCATTGTGTAGAGTGGGGCATAAATGTGGAACAAATGAATTGTATTTTAAATATCAAAAACTTGCAATGAGTTATTCCAGGATGGAGTCTAGGCATAAATGTATTGCCTGATGCATTTGGTGAGGTATCTTTACAAACCAGCAGAACGTTCAAAGTAATCAGATAAGAGATCAGTGTATGAATACTTGGATGGGCTGGAGTGCTGCCAGTTCCCATGGATGTGAAGTCATATCCCTTGCTGCACACTACAAGCATAGGTGAACACAAGGCATAACAGCAGCTGTTACACTGAGGAGACAGGAATATTGGAATTACTGTACATACAGAATCTTCAATAAATAATAGTGCCTAACTCTGCATGAGGACCTTACACAACTGTAAGATGTCTTTGCAGATGCTGCTTTAAATCTGAGGTTATTTGTCTATTCTGTAAAAGGAGGTAACCACTGCCATTTGGTTACCAAAGCCTACATGTTGTACAATCGCAGAGCCATTACTCCTTTGACCTTAGGAAAAGGAGGGGTACTTGTAAAACTTCCAGAGGTTGTTTCAGTCTTGAACCTGTTACACCTGCAAAATCAGTTTAGAGATTTGCAGGCCAAAGGCAGATATACATATGTTGATAAGAAATGCTGGCCTGCCTCGGAAAGCAATGACCTTGGGTTGCTACTGCCTGACTCAGAAAAAGGAATTGAATTTGTTCGTAACACCAACAAGCCAAAAACTCTGGTGATAACAAAAGCTTGGTTGAAAGAGGTCTGAAGAATACTGCACAGCTCCTGAACTGCACATAGCTGTCTCCTACCAGGAAGAAGATAATTCATCATGATAAAAACAAACATCCATTTTAAACTTGCTCAGCAATGAGGATGGTCTTATTTGCATAATGATGGTTATTTGAATATGATGAGAATTTGCCTGAGCAAGACTCAAGCTCAAACACATTTAGATGTGATACAGTCTGTACAATTTTCTCAAGGATTGCAATTTAATACTATTTATCTAATGAAAGAAAAATAAATATTGGCTGTAACATCCCATTATGCTTGAGAGCTGGTTTTAAATTACACTTGAATAAAGTAACTGAGTGTGGGATGTTTGCATTTCCTCAGGGAACGGTAACACTTCCCAAAATAGTGAAAAATACCATCCTTCTCTAAGTAGCCTCCATCTCAATAATGGGACTGCAGGGATAACACTAACAAAGTGGGGCCTATTGCACTTTCAACACTGAATATCAGCCATAGCAGCAATGAAACAAACAGCATTTCATCAATATAAAATGGCATCAAGGAGTCCTAAAACCAAGTTTCAGGAAAAAAAAACCCCGAGTATTTAGAGACTGGTGAATAATCACTACCCATATTTATACTGGAAACATCACACAAATTTTAACAGAGAGAAGCACTGGTCACTGGAACCATTTTGTAAGGAAAGGTATGGACGGGACATTATTTAGTATGTTCAGAGTGTTGCCATTAGCTCTGATAAAGGCATTTCTGGGTTGGAAACTGCTGCTACACACACAACCAGAAGACAAAAGTTCCTGTCAGGATTATGTATATTCAAATGTAATTGTGAAAAACAGAAGGAACTATCCCCAGTTATCTTTAAATTTTGTACTTCAATCTGATCCAGACATTGTGACAGCCTGTAATGGACAGGGCAAACTCCAGTTTTATTTCTGAACACTCCTAAACCCTTGGTGAGATACAGTTCTAAATCAGAAGTTTGCCAAGTCTGTATCAAGTACAAGAATTTTTTGCTATTTCATTGTAGGAAAGCCTCTATATTTCTCAGGATCTCAGATCCCACCTCTAGTGAGAACTAGATTTCCAAGATTTTCAAAAGCATATCTCTATTGAAGCACAAGCATGGACAAACTGGTGTTGAATGTGTATGCACTGCATCAGATACACCTACGTATAAGCGCACCAAATTAAGCCAGAATTTGGCTTTTGGTAATTTCAGATGTCAAAAGTGTTTTTAGCAAGGACGCAAATGTCTGACTGCAGAAACATATATCTGTCTTGCCAAGCCTTAAATAGCATTAAGACTGAATTCTGTGCTGCAGATGATGTGGGTAATTAACTAGCAAATCCATCCATGTGAGAGGTTATTTTATTTATGCCTTCAAAGGAATAAGAAAAATTATGCCTAAGCTTAGTTCAAAGCTCATCCTGCTCCTATTAAAGTCCATGCAGGGTTTTTCTGCTGCTGAAGTTAACCTAAAATGACTTAATTGTTCAAACTAAGAACAAGTCTATCAAGAAAGCTTTGTTCTTGTAAAACAAAGTGCCCTTGAGAAACAACTGAACTACCTGAAACTATCATCTCGAAAAGCTAATAATGCACCTCTAAAAGAGAACACAAGCCAGTATTTTTAGTGCAATTCTAATAAAGAGTCATTTGTAAAGTTAAACAAATTAAGTAGATTTCTTTTTTTTTTAATGATGGCTTGCTCTTCTCCTTGTGAACCTCCACTGTAATCCTCCAGTGTGAATCTATCACATCACAGAAGCATCTACCATTGACTAAAATGCTCAAAATCTTAACAGAAAGTTGTCACCCAGTTCAATGTGAACTGAGGCTGCCACCCTGCCACATATAAATGCCTCTATATGAAACCATCTCAAAATTGGTTATCACTTCAGACTTGTTGCCAGAAGTTCTGGCTTCTTCCTTTAAAACTACAGTTCTATTCCTTTGATATTAATCTAGCTCATCAAGATCAGTAAGCAGATCATTAATAAAGACAACTACAAACTCAGTTCACATTTCAGAGACTTAATTTGCAAAATGTGGCATTATCATCTAACATACAGAATAATTTGGCATTCTATACATCCACTTTGTCAATTCAAGCACATTTAATAAAACAAAAACAGGCTTCTTGACAATTAGTGCCTCAATACACTGATCTTTTTTGCTGAAGCTGAGCCCATTGGCTTTCTCCACCATGGTGTGCAGAGTTCATGGCTTCGTTGGCAATCAAATTTAAAGACATTTCAATCGGTTTTTACAGTTCAATAGTGCCATTATTAGTCATTATCCTTGCCATTACCTCCAGAAGAGTTAAAGGAAATGGAATTTCACTCACACAACTTGATAAATCATTTCATTAAAAGAAGGAGAAAAACAAAGAATTGTTCCTCTTACAGTGGCACACCAACTGAATGCCCTGCTCAAAAGAGAAATCTGAAGAGTGCTGGGAACATTGAAACTACAGTTTTAGTTAATGTGATGAAATTGAAGTGACTGAAACCATAAAGTGCATTAGCACAGTTGAAATAATAATTTAATAGCACATTACCTGTCCGGAAAGCAGCTTGTCCCTTCATCTGTTTATCTACTGAGTCACATATGCATGGCCAGTCTGCACTTACTGGAGTATCAGTTCCCTTTTGCACTGTGACCCATTTTTAAAGCTTTAATGTTTCCCGCAATATTTTTGGTGGAGAGTGTGTTACCTGTCTCTTGCTAACTCCCAACATCCCATATTGCAACTCTGCCAGCATACCCTAGATTTACTAAGAAAAATTTTAGAAGTATTTAACATAAACCTACAAACTACATGGAATGTCCTAAGTTCCAAGTATAAAAAGCACTCAACGTGCTAAGTTGCTCAGTACCTCAAATATACTTTACCAACTCCCAAATAGTTTTCTCGCATGCTCATGTAAGACAGAAGTAGTAAGTCCTTTTTACTGCCCTTCTCTTTGAAAATATCAACTCTAAAATAAATTTCAGAGAGCATTAAGAACACCTGAATGCTAGAGAGCTGCCTTGGGAACAATAAGTGGCACAGAGAACATCAAAGGGAACAAGAAGCTATTGCTTCTTCTTGTTGCACCATTATTATTAAATGGACAACACTCAAGCAGTGGCACTACCTGGATCTCCAGCTACTTGTGTATTCAGTAGTCTGCTGAATTTGAGAGGCTTCTAGCACTGAATCTCAAAGTAGCTTGCCACTGCCTCTAATGGAGCAGGCCTAGATCCTAGCTCATCTGAATCAATCCAGCTACAGACCTCATTGGAGCTATACTTACATACATGCATCTATAAGTATATATATATATATACACATCTGTATATACATCTATAAGCTATACTTATATATTTACATGTGGCTAAGCATTTGGCCATGTGTCTCATTGAGGATGCAGTTCTCAGCACAGGTAGCCAGCCACATGCTGACTTGAGTAGGTATTTCCTCTACAGATTCTGCATTTTCATATACACTTAAATATTTCTTCCAACTGAACTCTAGTTTTGCTTCTTCTGTATTTTCATGGGGCAGGGTTTTTTTTTATTTTTTAGTATCTTTACCACAGATTTACATCTCATCTGGTAATCAGGCCCCTAACCTAGATAACTAAGTTTGAGTTCCAGTCTTCCAGCTTAGGCTTCCTGCTAAGTTCTCAGGGTATAAACATATAAATAAATACCTTAAACGTACTAGAGGGTAAAGGGGCAACACACATTCTATTTGTTTGGGTTCTTTTTTTTAAGAGTATATAGTAAATAGAAATTATGGTCAGACCTAACATGCCTAGATAATGTCATAAAAAGAATTTAATTACCTGCATGTAATCTGTCAGTATCAACGTCATCATGATTGTTAACTTTTCATAGCAATGCAATCATTGAACCATGCAAATTTACTGTTCCACTAAAATTAGATGAAATAGGAGTAGGTAAGAAATGAACCTGAATGGCATTTATGTCTTCAGAGAGCTCCACTGGTAAACAAAACAAGCATAGGTTCATGCTGTGCAGGGAGAAGTCAACCTGCATTCTCCCTTTCTCCACTGCCATTGTTCAGCATATGACAGTTGCACAGAAACAGGAAAGAAAAAGCTACTTATGGAGACCTAAAGGAAAAAAGGTGAAATGTCATGTGAAAAAAGTAGGAATTACAACTGCCTCATGTCCAACTTTCCCATCAGTGAAGTGGGGGACAATGCATCCATATTTCAGAATCACATTCCAAAGACAAAATCAGGAAGGGGTAGTGCATGTAAGTTCCTGATGTGGCTTGGCTGTATTTTTTCTATAGATTTCTTGGGTGAAAGACAAAAACTATGGAGTGCAGGGTTTGGTAGGCAATGCGGTAGCCATAGCTCATGTGCAACTGACTCTAGAAAGCAGAATTTAATGTGTCCAAAGTCATTTGCACAAGTGCTATAGCCTCTATGAATCACACCGATGCTGAAGCTATCATGCATCCAAACTAGAAATATTTTTATATATTTTGCATAACCACTTTTTTATACACATTTAGTCATATTTATGCTAATTTCTAGTATCTGCCTATGCTCTAATAAATGTATTAAAACTACCTCACATACACTGACATTTTTCATCTGACAAACAAGTTAAAAACATTTTAAATCAGAATAAAGGTCATTTTTTGTGACATATATACCTCCAGTGTCCTAGCCATTTATGCTCTACCATTTCTCATCTGTCATTTACAATCAGGTTGTTTCAGCCTTCTAAGCAATCTACTCCCCTGACATCTGTATCAAGCTTTAAAGAGGGTTTCAACAGACTATTTTCCCATGAGATTTTTTAAAGAGCAAATTCTTCATTTAATTGGGCATGCCTCTCATTTTCTGTCTTAATTCACTTCCATTTACCTCACAGACTTGTAACAGAATGACTAGGATGGATCATGCTGATTTTATAAGATTCTTTACAATGGAAGATAAGCCAAGTAAGGCTTTTTGTATTTCCCTAAACATAATAAAGCTTAAAGCAGAAAGAAGAAAGTACTGTTTGCCAGAAGGGTTCAGAGAATGAAATCAAATGCTTCAGGTTATTATCTTCAGTAACAGTCACTGTTTGTCCAACTTTTCCCTCAATTTCACAGGTACAGTGAAAGTTATGCTGACACATCAAGAGACCTTCGGAGGAAGGCACCACATCAGAGCAACAGTGCTTTAGATCAGGCCTGCTAATTAATTCAGTTATCAGGGAAACTGTCACAGCATCAAGGACTCACTGAACTCCGACATGTGGAGATAGCAAGACTGTTAACAAGACACCTTGTGCTTCCCCAGATGTTCATGTTAAAGAGTTCCATCATTAGGCAGAACAAGTTCTGTGCTTATTAGCACAAAAGACAGTAATCAGCTGAAACAGTATGGAGAGGAGCTAATGTCTCTAAGCCAGATGGGAACAGATTAGACCAAACAGATCTGAGCTTGCACAGGCTGGTAAATAATGTGCTCAGAGCACATTGGATTTTGAGTCTTGCCCGATTATTTGAAACTTTCTCTACAAGGGGTTAGTGTTCATCATTTAGATGCATCTAAATATGTCTCACTAGAAGAAGAAAACTACATGTCCACTGCAATAGAACTACACCAGTAATCAAAATACACAACTATTCCAGTTTTTCCCCAGATAATTTTTCAGTTTCAAGCAAACAGCAATTTCCTACTTCTCTAACAATTTAAGTTCTCAAATTAGTTCAGGAACACTATGCAAAGAAGGAACTTTTTATTCTTTGGGTTTTTTTTCAGATTTCTGTTTATGTGGCTGCATAAAAGTATTAATCACATAAAATGATTTGACCTGCATAGAAAGCTTGAGATTAAAGCCTTAAAGTCTTATAAAGGCACTGTAGCTACTACATTTGAGCAGAATATGATCCAAAGAGTATCACTCTTTGAAGAAATAACATTTAACATGGTGCTGCCCAAGCTTAACGGGTTGCTTGGCTTTTCTGCCAGCAATTAGTGATAGTTTCAGAGTTGATCTGTAGGCTGGAAAAATAAGGTTTTAATACTGCTGTGAAGAGATACAATCTTTTCTTCATGGGAGTTTGCTAAATATTTATTACTGGTCTTGCTTAAAGCAATAGAGCAGGTAAGTCTTACTTAACAGAAAACTGAAAATACAGACGAGCCACCTCTGAGAGTAATTCAAATCCCATAGCATCGTTCAGGATCAGAAGAGGTTTATGCAGCCAAAGACCAAGTACAAGACAAGAAGAGGAAGTGTTTTACCTGCTTTTCACAAAGCAGTGATAACACTTACATTACCTATTCCCAAATGGACTACTTTATTCATACATGCCAGCAATACAGATAAACTTACAACATGTTTATTACACTTCTCATCCCAACAAAAATTTTGTTGCCATTTGGAAATAAGCAGTAGATTATTATTTGTGATTATATATTGTGATACTGATAGCCTATAACTGAAAGCACAGTCCAGATGAATCAAAGCTGCATGGAGATAAAAGTTATAATTAAACTATTGTCTTAAATAGAAGGTTGTATTATCTTCTAGAAAGTAACCTTGCTAACAAGTCTTCCAGGATGTCAGCAGCATCATTATACATCAAGATCATACACCCTAGCACAGTCAGGAAGTAAATCATTAGGAAATAGGAAAAAAGTAAGGCTTAGTTGGTGTGGGAACATAGTAATACAGCAGCACATAAGCTTCCATCAATCTACTATTTACACATCCATCAAGTATCTACTCCTAGTACAAACAGGTGTCCCTGGAGAGTTTACATGAAGATCTAAACTGGAACAGCTTTCCGAAGCTTAAGAAACTTCTAGAGCTGGCTAAAAACTTTACAGGTGTTCCATCAGTACAATAACCAAGATCTGACTTCCTCAATATACCAAAAATAATGATTTTTAATTTGAAGCATTTTAAATTTGATATTTATTTGCTTAAATTCAATAGTTTTTATATTAAGAATGGGCTCATTGAGTTTTTTCATGAACATTTAATAATTTAGCAGGAGGTGTCACAAATCAGTGTTTATAATCATGGTCAGAGTCATCCTAAAGCAGAATGACTGCTTTAGAGTTAGCTTTACTGCATAGTCTGGAGCTTGAAGGATACTGTAAAGCAAGTAAAATTTGAAACTCAGGTTTTTGTTATTTTAAATATTTTACAAAAATATTTGTTTGCTTTCCAAACAGGAAATGATGAATCTGTTTTAGAAAATATTTTGATAATTCAAAATGTAAAGCATTGACAGTACTAAGGAAATTATTCTAGCAGCATTTCTGCATAATGAAGCAAAACATAACAGTTTCAATCTGTAGGGTTATAATTCACTGACGCAACTATAGATATAAAAATACTGGACATTTTATGGTAGCTTTTCCTTTCCTTACACTGGTTTATTTTTGCTCTGGAAATGCAGCACATTCATTAGCCTAAAAATTGCTACCAAGTAGTATATAAATTTTCTAACAGCATATTAATGAGGAATGATGGAGCGTTAGTTATGGTGCCTTTATGCAGTGAAGAAAGAAGCATATACTATATATTGATATCTAGTTCTTGGACTATTCTCCAAAGCAAAGCAAAACAGGTCTAGGCTTAAATGGACTTCTTGTTGACCAAGACCTGACCAGAAATGCTTACTGAAAAAACATCTTTGAAGCTGCTCATAATTTGCTGCTTTCTTTGTTCAGTTCTATCTGTGCTTGCTGGACAGTTAAAAAGAAAAACATTGCTGTGTAATCTTGGTCCCAAAATACAAACAGACTAATCAGAAATATTGCTCAGGCAATGCTCCTGATTAGTGTTTGCATTAATATATCATCTAGAGTTAATATATCAAAAGCTTGTTGTATTGGCTGTTATACACAGAAGAAATTGTTATGCCCAAGAGAACAGCTTATGAATGCAGTGTATCTTGTGTCCTGTTCCCTACAGCACTGAAAGGATCCGTTAAAGCAACTACCACCTACTCTGCAATCTGTTTAAAAATTTAATCCCCAAGGACAAGTCTTTGTCACACAAGGCATGGTCCATGAACAACTGAACAAGCAGCATCCAACACATTACCAGAATGGGGAATAGTAACAGCCGTAGCAGTTCAGTCACAGCACCCTAAGATAACTGTACTGCTTCCAGACCCAAACTTACATACCTTCCAGGTACTCCATAATGCAAGTAGAAGAGCTCAAGCCTGAAAAGGTTGGCACTACCTAAGGAGATTCCACAGATTATTCTCTTTCATAATGCAAACTCATCCTGTGTCCTCTACGCTTCAAGTTACTTTGGCAAAAACAGCGGACTTTCTGCCATCCTTTCAAACCAGAAACAGATCTCTTTCCCTTCAAAAGAATATCAACGTTATTTCCCTTGCATCAGTTAGCATTCCTCAAGTAAAAGCAACTTGTGTGACAAAATACAGCTGCATGGGACTGGCAGCATGCTGAATTTCAGGGGCTGAAGAAGCTCAAGGATTTGATAGCATCATCTCA
The DNA here is from genome assembly GCA_002631895.1 of Agapornis roseicollis. Classification (NCBI taxonomy): domain Eukaryota; kingdom Metazoa; phylum Chordata; class Aves; order Psittaciformes; family Psittacidae; genus Agapornis; species Agapornis roseicollis. The sequence goes on from NDXB01010232.1 coordinate 85,354, forward strand.
AATTATTATACAGCAGAGTATAGTTTAGACAGTATACTACATATAGTATATAAAGCATAACCTATTTATGTTTTTACCTATTTCCTCTGTGCATGGGCCAGTCTCTCAGCTGGTGCTAATCAGTTTCATCACAAATACTGCTACATAACTTGATGCCCCTTTCTTCTACTTTACACCACACATTAGGTACTTGAGCTAGGATTTCACATACCCTGAAGAAAAGGATTTTAGGACTGAATTTGAGAACAGCCAAAATTATGCATTTGTACAGACATAATCTTGGAGTGTACTACCACAATGACTACTTCTGCATATGCTGGGGTGCCCTTCTTGGGGGCAACTGAAATCTCCAAGTCTTATGATTTTATCATTACAGCTGCATTCAGCAGAACTGATTCAGTCATGTCTCATACACACAGGCATGATGACAACTTGAGCATTTTGCTGTTGAGCTACATGGGTTTATTCATATGGCACTATTTTAAGATAGCTCATCCATTATACAACGAAAACAAATATTTTATTTATATTAAGTAATTTTTAGAGCCTGATTGAGGTTCTAGTATCACAGGATCGACTAAGGTAACCAGATGGTATTACTTGTACTCCTACTACCAAATAAAATCCAAGCATCCTCTCTCAAATACTTAATTTAGAGAACCTAATTTGGGCACCTTTGTTGTCAATCACTCTACTTAAACTCATTTACCAAAAAAATCCAACAGACACTAGCACACACAAAATACCTCTGCTAAACTACCAGCTAAACCTGCTTTTCTCTAACATTAAAGACTGCAGTATAGTAAACATGGCTTCAGATTATTTGCCTTGGGCATTCTGTGAGCTCTTGGCTTCAGACACGTACTGTACAAACTAAAATGGAAGGCATTAGCATTTTGAGCATTACTGAATTTTTAAGGAAGCTTATGGCAAAACCATTTTATTTGGAAAAGAAATTACAATCCTTTGCCTGAAAAAGTTCCATATTAGTTTGGAGAGATGGTGGCTGATTAGGAAATAAAAAAATAAAAATAAAAAACAAAACCCAAACAAAAACCCATCACTATTTTCCTCCTGATATTTTTCCAATTAACACATGCATTGGATAAAGACCTTCCTGGCATCTTTTCTCACTTGGAGTATTTTTCTGTATATTAAAATAAGATAAAATGGTTGTTAATACATCTACCTTCCCCAAGGTAAGACATATAGTTCAGTCATGACAGACAGTTGTCCAGCCTCTTCTTGTGGTCCTCCCAGTGACGGAACACTACATACACAACCCTATGCCCTCCCAAGACAATTTATTCCAGGGCACTATCTCTACTGTCATTTAAGTCGCTTAGCTGCAATTTACTTCTAATTTTTTCTCTTTCTGTTCAACCTAGGCACGAAAACATTACCTCCTTTGTCTCTACAGCAGCAGAAAAAGCATGACCTAGTGTGTTCACTTGTTTTTAAGCACTGGACTTGATGGCAGAATGTCACTGAACATTTTACATTATTTTTCATTGCTATATGTCATTTCAATATATATTTGTCTTCTTTCTTATCAACTGCCTTGTCCAAGACTTGGCTAACCTTTTGATCATGACATGCACATTTATTTCCTGTCTCACAGTGGTTCACAGCTAAGTCTCATGTTCATGCACTACAATAGTACACTGACCTCTTCTTCACACCACCATATGCCAGAGAACTCTGTAGGTCTAATTTTGGTACAATTCCTATTGTTATATTAACAAATGGCAATATTAAACCCCAAGACATGCATAAAATGTGATATTTCCTAATTAAAGATTACAGTAATAGAATCCTCTGTCAACTTCTACAGATTAGGCAACAACCTAAAAAAAAAAAAAAAAAAAAAAAAAAAAAAAAAAAAAAAAAC
>NDXB01010232.1:94665-141898 GCA_002631895.1 Agapornis roseicollis
ACTTTTTTTTTTTAAAAAAAAAAAAAAAAAGCAGTACCAGTGGTGATTGGAAATAAGTTTTAATTTTGTTAAGGCTAAGCTCTCTTTGAGGGAATAAATCATATAGTACATTTGTTGTACTTTATAAAGTTTGATGTTTCCATATGGTAGTAGTTAAATGACTAGAATATTGACAAAAATAAAATCTGCCCATATTGAAATTGAAATAAAATTTGCCATTGGTTTTGTTGGGCTTAAGATTTCACAGAGAGAGTTTCTGGCAGTGGGGCACCATCGCTAAAGCAGGTGTGATATTTTGTCTGGTAAAACATGTATCTACATTAAATGAAATGAACAAAATACCAAAGCTTGGAAGTGCTCTCCTTATGTCACTGCTGAAGATGGGTAATTCAACATCCATACAGTATCCAATAAAAATCTTAAATTTTTCTTTTTCTTCATTTTTTGGAACAACTTTACTAGTGTCAATATGCATTTCTTCCTCAGCTTCTAATATATGGGAATGTCAATAATGCCTTGTTCTCTAAAATGCATCAAGTACTTTCATATTGCTTTCATGTACATAAAAATGTTTTTGAGCTGATAAACAGCACCTGTAAAACAGGTTGTTTTGAACCAGATAGAAAAGTGACTTTTACTTATTGACTCAAAGGTTTTAAGAAATAGGCCTAGCTTTAGATTTGAATTTCTGTCAATGAAGTTTTGAAAACTGGTTATCATTGTACATCTTAATTTTAAAGCTTGTTTAGGAAAAAAATAGATCTGATCCCAGCCAGTAGAGGACCTGATGTTTAACTGACCTCTTTGTTTTGAAGTCTTTTGCTATTTTAGTGTAGAATGAATGAAGGCAACACCTCTACTTCTTATTTCCATATGCCTAGTACTGTAAGATGTGCACAGAATAGAATTAATATTATTTCTAAAAACAAAATCAACTATTCTTATATTGTCTTCTCTACACCTAAAAGACAGTGGTAAGAGGCTGTAAGTGAGTTCAGAGTTCTAATTTCTGCTACATAAATAACAAGACCAGACATTTTAAGCTTACTTTGCTATTTGGGGTTTAACTTCAAGTCTGAGAACACATATTTTTCTTTTCCTTGGTATGTCTTCCAAGAACAATCTTTCCTTTGTTTGAGGAAATAATTTTTGACATACAAAAGACTCTGGAAAAAAATACATGAACAGTAAATTTTTTGTGCTTTATGTCCTAAAATAGCTTTGCAGTTTCTTTCAGATACTTGCCACAAGTTAGTAAGTCTTAACTATCATAACAGTATATTTCAAAGTGAATAAATAATTATAGTCATCAGCACATGAGATATGCATGGATTTGGTGCTGGAATGGAATGGAATTTTTTGTAGCTTTTTCAGAAATATCCTCAGACTGTCATGCATGGTTGCTCTTGTAGATGCAGGAGGTACCAAGTCTTTATTAGAAATTCACTTAGGTTTCCAGGAGCAGTCTGAAAATATTGGTTAATCCTCACTGTGGGGTTGCAGGAAGGGCACTCAAAAGTAAAATGGCTGCCCTGTGCTATGCCGTAAAGAAGTTGCTGCATGCGGACTTGAATAACTGGTAGTACTGTCACCAGCAGAAGAGGAACACTTGAAAGTGATAGCTAGAATTTTAATGTGCTATATGAGGGCATAAACGGAAAAGTGCTGAAGCTGCTCTGTGATACAGCCCAGCACAAGGCACAGAAGGCTTCCTGCTAGAGTTGGCATAGAGATACAAGGCTCATCATTTCAGCTATCAAACATGAGCAGTAGTACCTCCTTGCGTAACACACAAGATGAATCATGAATTGTTTTTTAGCATCATTGAGGGATTTTTTTTTTTTTTTAAATTAAGTTAGTTGTCAGAAACAGTTTTTTTTATGGCCCAATTTGCAAATAGGCAGTTCCAGATGAAGACAAGTAGTTGGTTTATCTGTGATATCTGTAGGTAACTTTTTGTTATCAATAAATAATGAATTTGTCACTATTGACTATATCCTGCAGAGTAGGATCTATAAAACTTATGGTTCATTATTCTGCTTTGTGTGTACTTGTGTATTTTAATATCTAATAAACTGCTTTCAAGTGAAAAGGTGCGTCTTCTCACAATAGTACTAAAGGCTATCTATACTGTACAATCTGGAGGCAAATGCTACCATTATATTGGATTTCTGTAGATATAACTTGTGGTTACACAAGTTCAAAACACTGATGAACCAAAAGCTTATTTCCTTAGGATTTAATGGACTTACAGAAAGTCATTGGCTGTATTTCACTTTCAGGAGCACCTGTCAAATTTCTGCTTGCAGGCTCCTACAAGCATCCAGTGTTTGAGATGTCAGAACCAAATAGGCTTTTAAGGTCATATCTAAGGATCATCCAAATATGAGGGTCTTTGGGGATGATGCCTGTGATGAACTGATGAAACAGTGTAGCAAATGTGTAGTTGTAGCCTTGCTCTTTATGCTTCCTACTTCTAATGCACAAATGCCAGAAATGCTCAGAGTAGTAACTGGAGTTTCCCGTGCTGTCAGTCCTGTGCCTGTAATGGCTCTTTATGCATCCTTCCCAACAGCTGTAATTTAAAGTAACTGTGAATTGGCATAGACCTTGGTGTGCTACAGATAGCCTTTAAAAACTGCTCTGATGCTTTCTTTCAATTTACTGTGGTGGTCCTGGCTGTAGATAAGAAATTAAATTGTCATGTTGCCATTTATTTCTGCTTATATCTCATAAGTAGTTAACTCTTATCTGCTTTTAAGTATGCAGAGTCTGGTCTCATGGACTTATTGGAAAACTCTATTTGGTATTAATGTACAAGTTCAAGTGCAAATGAATGCAAAACTAATTAATTTTTAAAACTTAAAATAATCACCTAAGTCAATTCTGTTTAATTCCTGTATTTGATTTTCTGATTAAAATGTTATAGGAACTTAATGTCTTATTGCCTTTAGACTGAGCACATGTTTTATCTGGTAGTATTTTCAATTATACAGATGTGGTGTTATATTAATTTGGATCTCTTACTTTAGTAAGTAAGAGAGCTTCTTTCCTGTCTTTAAGAACTCTTCTGCGTCTGCCTTTATTTCTCATGTAGTTATTCTGGCTTTTGACATGCACAAATCTTATTTTCTATTCTAGCCAATACAGCATTGCCTATGTGAATTCAAAGCCTGATTCTGTATTCAGAGTTTAAAAAAAACTTCATGTGAGAGCTGCCTAAAGTGCTGCTTTGTCATTTGAACAGGGAAAGATCTGCATGCATTATTACATATACCTCAAAAAGGGCTCATGTGGCTTGCACGGATTTATTTTGCTGTATCTACAGTTGTATATTCATGAATTGGAACAGCATTAAAATGAGGCTGAGAAGAAGCTAGAATGCAGGATAGTTCCACAGGCACATTATTGGTGGGAAATGGCAACTGTAAATGTCATTGACGGTGAGGTTTTTTATGCTTATGGCAGTCTTTTAGCCCTGATTTAAGGTGCCTCTGCCACTTAATCCCAAATATTTTGTACAATTCTACAAGGAACATTAACAACTTGTAACTATCTACTAAAGAAAATATTTGTCAGCTTGGTATCCAAAAGTAGCTAAGTAAATAGCATTTGTGTGAGTTTTTCTCAAGGGAAAAATTGTAATCTAGTGAATGGGTCACAAATAGAGAAATCAGAAATCCAGATTCCTAGTTGTGGGTGATACTGATCTACTGTGCAGCCTTGAATAGGATACATGAGGGACAATGCTTACAAGTGCTGAATTTGCACCAATTGTTGAAATCACAAAAGTGTCTGTCACTTTTTCAAGAAAAATATTTTCTAGAAAATAGATGTAATGGTACTGGTGTGCCTTAGAGTTCTCAAGGCTCTGAAAGGTTCTTTTATGTCAGCTGGGATACTTCTTGGCTTTTCTTCTGAAACCAAAGTCTTCCCCAAAAAAAGTGGAAAATGAATGATGTTATTTTCTCTGAACTGACAACTAAGTTTGCTGCTTTATCACTTTAGAAGCAAAAGGATATTCACTTGTAACTTTTTTCTCACAGAAGCACTTCTAGAAGAACAAGAGAAGTGAAAGGTTTTCATGCTTCTATGGGAAGGTAAGAGTTTATCTTACCAAAATGCTCTTTATGTAGATAGCAACATTTGGAGATCTTTCCCTTTCCCCTGCTTGAGTATCACATGCAAGAAACCAGAATTTGCATTAGCCATCAACACCTGTATGAACTTTCTGCCTAAAACCAGTGTAGAATACCTGATCTCTAATCTTCAGCATGAGATGGTTTTGGGAAAGATAAGAAAAATTCTGGCTTCTATCATGTTGCCTATCACTTTTTCTCCTTATAAAATACCTTCAAAAGTGTTTTCAGAAATAACTTCCTAATACTGAACAATAATTGAGAATTTCGTAAAATAGTTACTTTTCTACCAAACCAGCCAGGTGGTTGAGTAAACCAATGTAGTTCTCTTTAAAGGGTTCTAGTTTTCTAATATGTGATTTCTATTAATGATAAAAGCTTCTATCATTAAGAAAGAACTATGCATGCATTTGTCACTCTGAATGGGAAAGTATGGAGCTTTAGCAGCATCCTAAATAACTTCTAAAAATGAGATTGCTTTGCACTTTATCATCTTATATAGTGATAGATGCTAGCAAATGCCTACTGTCACTGAAATTCGCGGTGTCAAAGTCCATCAGGGTAGGAGACAAAGCCCTTGTCCCCAGACGTATTATTTTAGTTTGTTCCCCTAAGAGAGACTGAAGTAGATATTTGCTTTCATCTGTCTCTACAGCTCCAGTCCCCAAAAATCTGGAACAGGATGATTTTGTCAAATATTTGCAAAAGATAAAGTTAATACAGAAGGGGTTTGAGTATCACACTACTTAGTCCATAAATTCCTGTAATAAAAGTAAAAAGGGCAAGTGAGAAGATTGAGAGCACTGTCTGGTGACTCTTGAGACTAATGGCAGCATACTGTCCTAATCTACTCGTAATGTTGATGTTCATGCCATTATGTAGCCTCAAGAGCTTTCTAGATAGATGCACAAAGCACTATCAGCAAACAGATCTTGTGCACCAAATGACTGGATTATACATATTAAAAGTGACTTTACAGTTCTGTTCTGTATGAGTTGTCTTTCTCCTTCACTGCTCCACAGAGGAAATGAATCTGCTTTCGGTATTAAAAGGAAAAGTGGCTGCTTTAGCACAGGGATGGGCCAAGATACCAGCTGTTACACAGGTGTATTGCTTACAGCTACATCTGAAACATCAGTGTTTGCTAGTTACCACTGACCTTCCCTTTTTGTGGAATTTCTCTAGGACCTATAGTTGCAATTTTTTTTCCTCTGAAGTTGAAATGGGCTTTTGTCTGATCACTCCATATGTTGTATATTCTGGACCATCCCCACCACAGATGTTCCTCTCCATGCATTGAAACTGGATTTCATCTCATTTGGTTTAAGCACTTGACTTTAAAAGGCAAACAAATCAAATCCCTTTCTTGAGGGTATAATGTATCATTTTCCCCTCTTTGACTGTGTATTATCATCCTTTACATCTGATTGCATCATCAAACCCTAACTTCCTGCATCTGTGTTGTCTAATTAGTGCTTTGGCTTTAAACCTCCTTTCAAAAATATACATTTTCTGAACTAGTCAGTATTTTTATTTATTTTCTACCAAGTGTTCTGAGCATGTTTAATGAAAAGAGGAAGAGTGATGATTTCTCTAAATGGGATGCATCAGAGTGAAAAGACTGGGATGCAGAATCAAGCAAATCAGTAATAGGGGGATGGGAAGGCAGATATTAGGAGTGAGCAAGTAAGGCTAGTGATGCTTCAGTGGCAGCAGTCACTCGGGTGGACTAAGTGTAATGAGAAATTTAAAAGAAAAAAAGAGAAAAAAACCCAAAACTTTTGCTCAAAGCATGTGGACTGTTAATGATTTGACTGTAAACATTTTTAAAAATGCTGTTTCCCAGAGAAGGAGACCAACTGGCACAAAAAAGGGAATGAAACTGTTCTGTAGACAAAAAACTGATGTGTATTTGACGTACTTAGCTAAAACTCCACTAATCTCCACTAATCTGAAGATGGTATATATATGAGATATAGGCCACTCTTACTTTCTTCAGTTTAAAATAATTTGGTAAATCAGAGTACTACTTTTTATTGGCATTATGTACTGCCTTTATTTTTGAGCAGATTTTTGTGTTGCTTCAGATGTTATCTAATGAGTTGCACAGTGTATTCATTCAGTTTAATTAAAACTAAGTGATTTAAGACTGGAAGCAATTTAGTGTTAAGTATATGCTGTCATCTACTGGTCATCCCATGTAATCTTGTTTCCTACATACAGCTTTTCTGTCACCCTTACTGGAGAAATAGGGGGTCAGCTGTAAGGTTGCTTCCTTGTAACTGTCTTGATTGCTGGCCAATAAAGTAACTGGCCAATTCTATGAACAGATAATTTTGGGGGGCTTTAAACAAGAACTAAGTTGAGTAGGAAGGAAATGAAGGGCTGCTGTGATAATTGTACCTTCAGAAATAATGTTTAATCCCATCTTCTGGTTTTTAGTTAATCAGGAGGTGGAAGCAAGCAATAATGTGAGATGCTATGTGTTCTGTGTATACAGAGGTGACTTGATTTTTGCACACACTGAGAATTACTTTCCAGTGAAACTGATTATTTTCAGCCCATGTTCAAATGTTATTTACTTGGATTTCTCATTTGGTCATGAAGCTCAATGCCCAAAGTCATGCCTGCAAGAGCTCACACTCCTTTGGCATACTAAGCAATGTGATTACATCTGGTTTTAATTGAACTATTTCAGATATGCTAAATAAAAAATTACAAGTAGTACAAAAAGAAATGTTTCTGCTACAGAAGAGTGTTAGCAGGTGATCAGCTGATGTGTTCTTGGGAAATGAGTATGTCCACAAAGAATATAGCTTCATCTGTCTCCATTGGAAACAACAGAGCATGGAGTCCTTGAGCAGAACCTATTACTGAGCCTTTACTGGAAGATGGGCAAAAAGAAATGTTAATCAACTCTTGATTAAAATGTGCAGCTCAATCTCATCAACTGGAGGAAGCTAAACCCTAACAAATGAGGATTTCCTGAATGAACTTGTGCTCAAAAAGATCATCATAAATTGCTGGGCTTGTTTTATGGACATGAGTTATATGAAGGTTTGAGACACACCTTTCCTCGTATGCACTAATGCCATAACAGCAGTTGGAAAGGCAGTTTGCACATGGTAGTGTGGAGGAAAAGATTTCTTCATACCCCTGTTTTACTTGGTGCACATGCAGACTTATATCTCTCTGCCTTCTTTCAGGGTTGAAGACTAGTGCTAAAAGTTTGAGTCCTGGTGATATTGCTATTATACTTTCTCTTACAGTTAACTTTATGCAGAATTCTTTGAAGACCTACTTGCTTCTTTTTGTTCCTTATCCATGTTAACAGGGATCCATTTCAGCTTTAAGAGCAAAACCAAAAGTGTGTGGAGAATCAAATGGTAATTACAGCTGGGGAAGAAAGGTGTGATGTGTGGAATTGTGGTTCTTGATGATGCCAAGATATGCTTGCGTATATTTACATTTTGTGGTGTGTATCATAGTCTGTTACTAGCAGAATACTGGAAATAGGCACTGTTAATGACAATCAGACCTCAGTGCATTTTCTAATGATATCATATTATTAGCAGCTGTTTCTTTTACAATATGTAGAAACCAGGTACAAATAAAATGACAATGCTTTTAGACAGTGAGAATTTAGTACACCTAACAGCCTTCTGATTGTTTAGCCTACATAACTTGTATACTTTATTTTAGTGCCTTCAATAGCAAGTATTCTATCCACTGAGCAAATGTAGAGGGACAACTTTATTTGGACTTGCATGCCTGAAAATCAACATGAGTAACATTCTAATTTTGGGTATATGTGCTCTAAAATAATATCAAATACTGGGTCTTAATAAAAATCAAGATAGTATCTCTTTTTGATAATGTCTCTCAAAGAACTATCTTTTCTTGGTTTTTTGAACAGAACACTTCTGAGTATGTAATCACAATAGGATTAACTTTTTCAAAACATCTGCCTATAAAGCAGGATGGACAGAATTACTTTTCTAGAGTGGAAAAGACCAAGCAGAATTTAATTTTTATTTTCTGCTTTTCTGTTTAAACAAATCATACTTGTTGCTCAGCAGCAAGGTTGTTTAATTTCTAGTTTAATATTAGCCAGGACTCCTGGATGAAACTATAGATCCTAATACTTTGATGTCCAGATATCAGAAGGTTCTTACTGTACTCAAGACAGCCAAATTCTATATTAAATTTCCAAATTTACTCCTCGATTTGTTACATTTCCAGTAAAGACTGTCCTGGTGGAAGTACTGCAGGCATTTTAACCGTGATTTTTCTAGACGGGTCCTGAACTCACAGCTAATGGCAGAAGAAAAACAGTCTAAAGAGGTCAGGAAACAACAAGTGTTAGGATTTGGATTTTCAAAGCCACTTACTGGAGTCAGGCTTTCTGGAAGTTAATGGGACTTGGCACATGGCCCAAATTCAAGAACTTTTATCTAAAGTGCCAGTGGCCTGTGTAATGCAAAACTGCCACTAGCTGAGCTGCTGCGGCTATGTTATAGCTGTGGAGAGCAGTATAAAAGAAGGAATCCAGTGTAAACAAGGCCTTTGGGAGCAAGATCAGCAACTCCTCCCAGGCCCCTTCTGTGACCTTGGTCATAATGGGTGGGTGCTTTGAACAGGCACAGTGTTAACTCACAGCAGGGCTTGAGCTGAGTCTATGAGTTTCTGCAGTAAAGATTGTGGTACACAAATGCCCATACTTAGTTGACTAAGGAAAAGAAATGAGATACAGACATTGTTTATTGAAATGAATGGAATTGGCAAGTGTTTAATGGAAAATTTGTCTTTACCAGTGAAGTAACTTAATGTAGTCCAAATACATATGATGATCAGTGACTTTTACCAATCACAGCATCTTTTGCAAAATATTTGTGTGGCTTAGGAAAAAAGTATATGAAAAGTAACTCATATCTTGAAAATAATTTTAATACTTCTACATAAAATATGAAATGGCCTGCAGTGAGCATCGGGCTAAATCTGTGTGAATGTTTGCATTATGGAGTGCGTCGTGCTGCTGCTTTTCATCTCCTAGTATACCACCTAGTAGATAGAAATATACTTCAGATTAAGTCAAAACCCTTAAATTAGGACATAATCTACTACTATTCAATAAAGACAATACACACTTCCTGGCATTTTAAAGAAAAGAGTAAATTTTAACAGACCTAAATTGGGTCAAGATTTCAGCTCAGGATAAGTCATGTTGCTTTTATTGTTTCATCCTGTGTATTTACTCAGTTACTCTTAAGCCTCTTATAGTATCCTTGTGTTGACTGAGATTTTGATCAACATGGTTGATCCTACTGTCAGTGTTCAGTAAAATGTTAAGGAGAGAACATGTTTTAACTCCTTTCTAGAATCAACTCTTTATATTTTTAAAATGCAAATTTGAATTATTTGCCTTGTTTGAAAGTCACAAATAGAATTACAACCCAAATATATTAACTTTGGTTAGGGATGAGACTGGCATCTTGCTTGCACCTACAATCAGTACACAAATTACAGTGTCATTTCTCATCAGACAGGTTATCTTGGATTCAGTTTGGGAAGTGCTCTGTAACTGAGGCGTGCCCCACCAGCCTACCAAGATGCCATTTGTCAAATTTCTTTCCATAAATGCAACCTTTCTTAAGTAACGTAGCTGAAAGAGAAATGAATGTCAGATAATTCAGTGAGATTGAATGGCAGGACATTGGACATTTATAGCTTCTGCAATGCTTCATATCTGAGTAAGGAAGAAATGCTAAATTCAGAAATGCCAGGATCATTCATCAGCCCTTTGTTGAAATGATGTGATAAAATGTTAATAGCTTGTAGAATATAGAATTTTGGTTTGCCTGGATCTGCCAATGTATTTTATGTTTGGTTCAGCCTGATTGTAAAATTTGGGGGAATTAAAGTAACTGAGTTCATTGATCTATGAATGATTTCTAAAATGCACATAAAATGTAACAGGAAAGGATATATCGGCTTGGAGTACTTTGTATGCAGATTACCTAAGTAATTTAGCCTTTGGCATTAGCTGAGCTGTGTGTATCTGCCACAGCAGTCTGAAGGTGCTGTAACTCATGGGGCCTAACCTGCTGCCTGTTGAAAACAAATTAGAGGGCTCCCAATTGACTTTGTGGAAGCCAAGAACTGTTTGAAAATCTTCTAAATGGAGAACTTTACCAATTGCTCATACTAGCTAGGAATTGTATTCCATGTTATAAAAATAACGAAAGCTTCACTCCTGTGATGTCATAGACCTGATTTCATTTGGGATCATTTGCTAGTGCTGTGGCCAGAGATAGGGTACTAGGCTACTGAATCTTTGGTATGACCTAATAAGTCATTCCTTGTGATTAAAGGAATAATATTTTCATTTTCTAAGTTGTAACATCCTTAATTAAACATCACAACCATTCTTTTTACATTTTATTGCTTTGAGGGAGATAATTTGTTTTGTCTCACATTTTAGAGATGTACTCTGCAGTTCTGTCTCATGAATAAAAGTATAGAAAAAGTTCTAACAGAGAAATGCAAAAGATTGTGTTACATTCCAAAGACCATATAAATCTGTGTTCCCTGGCATGTATGGGCTGCTGAATTCAAAATTGCCTGATGTGATTAACCATTTTCTTCATCTGTATTCTAACATTTATGTCAGTCTAATTTCCCTCTTTGGAAAAAGATCAATGATAAAAGTAAGTACAGAGAATGCTAAGATGCACCCTTCAGCATTTAATGGTATTGTGTGCAGAATCTCAGCTAGATAAAACTGAAAAACATTTGTTGTTTTGCAAAATTCAGAACTGCAACATTTTAGGCCTGAATGGTGCCAAAATCAGGCATCTCAGCCTCTACCATGATTTTCATCATGTAATTTTGCCAAGATTTTGGATCTGTTGCTGCACTGTCAGAAGGGCTGTCATCCACCTATATTCTTTGATTTTTTAAAGGCCTTAATCCATTCTGTTATGCACTGTTCTGGAGCAGTGACACGTAATCTTGCAGCAGTCCTGTGTGTGCCAGCTTTTGGTAGTATTTGCTGTGTTATCTTAAAGTAAAATGAGTCATAATTTCTGTTGGTATGGTTATATATTGCACCTATATTACACGTGGGTAATAGCTGCAACTAAGCTTCATTTTTATTTGAACTTGTGTTTTGGTAATAATCTAGATCTGGAAATAACAGAACACTTTGCAGTTGTATTGTTAGGGGGTTGTCTTAAATTCATGGTTCAAGATTTTTAATGTACAAATAACATTTTGGTTTTAAGTGATCTCTATTTTACTTCTGTTGTTTGATGCTGAAATTAAAAAGTAGGTTTTGGTAATGAAAGTGAAATGAAGTAAGGTAAGCATGTATTTGTTGCCAGGTGGTTCTTTTGGCTAATACTGATGCAGTACATATGTTAGACCACCAGGTAGAGCTACATCCAATGATTAGAATCGGGTTTGTGCTATGTAAATTTTCAAGGGGTTTGGTCACTTTGACAAGTATGTTTGAGAAGAGCTTTTTTCACTGAAGTAATGTGAAATAATGGCTGTATACTTGTTAGTGGTGAGATTTAGCTTCTCAGCAGACAAAGTGAAAAGATGAAAAAGGACATGCATGAGGACTATTTTGTCACCAAAGCTGAAATTGACTGCTAAAAAAGATTATTTGGGGTAGGGGTGGTGTTACTACAAAGAAAGATATACTTGTGACCATTCAGAGGCTTTCATTAGGAATAGCATATAAGATGATTCAGGTTCCAGTTTGTACACTAAGAGTGAGTATTTTACCTTTAGGATAGGTTGTTCTAACTATGAAGCAGCTGAAGTGTAGGTTGTTCCTTGATTCTGAGTTCAAAAACTTCTGAAATATGCTTGCACCCAAGAAAAGAATGACTAGTTGATTAAGATCGTATATTTTAGACACAATATATCTAATGATATATTAATGATAAACTAATGGTATGCTAAGAAAACAGGTTGTCATACAATCATAGAATAGTTAGGGTTGGAAAGGACCTTAAGATCATCTAGTTGTCCTCTCGGGAGTGCAAGAGTTTCTTCAGTGCTGTTTCACAGCTGTGAACTTTCAGGTCAGAGAGCTTGCATGCTTTTCCTCAGTGTGCTCGTATCATTAGGGCATTATACTATTTCTTAATACGTATTTTGAAAATGTTTTGTTGCATAACATTAAATATTTCACCAAAAGCCTAGAATGCACCTTCTTTTACGTTTCTCTTCTCATGTAATCTCAATCTATAAAGTCAATATATCTCTTTTTTTCCCAGAAAGCGACTGCTTGTCAGAAAGGAAAAAAACTTTCTTTTCCTTATACCTTCATACCTTGAAGTTATATAGTATATATTGAGTTTGATCTTGAACTGTGTGATGTGTAACAGTATACGCAGTGTTTATCTAGAAAGGCAGCTCTGAATTTGTCATGTAAAAATGCTCTTTTGCCTTCAGTCAGCTTATTGCCTATGCGCCATTCCAGAGCACAATGTCTATATCTATTCTGACAGTCTCTTACAGTGAAGTAGTGCCCTGAGAACATTCTTAAGCAGAAGGTAGATAGCCTGACTTTTCTTGGGGGCCGTGCACCTGTAACTTGTAGTTGGAATGACAATGTGATAAGCAGAATTTTGGTGCTGAGGAGTTCACAGTCATAGCTGGGAAATCTTTGTTTCTCTGAAAATGATGGCATGGGTAATGACAACAAATATGTGCTTGAATGGCCGGAAGTAGTTAAGATGTAATGGAGCTCCACTTATTTCTTATTTCAAAGAATAACAGCTAACAAGAGCTTTGTTCTGGGACTGTATGCACGTTATCCAGATTAAGTCAAATTTGTTAGATGTAAGGGAATATATTTTTTTTCATGTGCCTACATCTAGTTTAGGTTCTGTGTATACATAGCTCTTCACGATTTCCAAGTTGAAACAGGCCAATAAATATATTGCATGTACTATAAGCATAAGCTTCTGATGCTGGATTTTGATACATTAAGCTGTCCAGCACTTTGCAGGCTATAAGTGCAGACCACAGGTTTGGCAGTTGTAGCCATTTTAGAGCACTGAAAGAGTCTGCAGTGACATACTGCAGGGAATACAGGGGGAAAAATAAGGTACAGTGCTTAATTCCAGTATGAAGGAAATTCTGGAGAGTTTTGCAAATTTCAGTGCAACATGCTGCAGTTTCTTGTGGAACAGTTTTTGATGTGCAAGGAAAGCTTCTGTTACATAGGAATGGTTGTGGAAATAAGGTATAATCATCTTGAAGTGTGCCTAACTTTTAAAATGCACATAATGCAGGGATTCTCTGATTAGAGAACTGGTGCAGTTTTGCTCATGTAATCAGTGGTGTATGAGGAGTACCGTATGGTAAGATTAATGTAGTTCAGAAACCAAAGCATCTTAATATGCGTAAGATTGGCAAAGAGAAAAGGATTAGGTTCTTCTCTTATCCCCTACAGACAGGCTGAGCAGTACCAGGCATGCATTTCATCACCAAGTATCCAAATCAGACATTAAGAAACACTTACTGGTGGACATAGAAACAAGTATCGGAATAGGTTTTTCTGTGGCAAAACTGCAGGGCCTCCAGTGTTAAAGGTCTTTAAGTACAGGTAGGCAAGCAGTTGTCTGTCTGGAGTGTCTTAAGTGGAGCTGATCTTGCAGTACAGCAAAGGGTCTAAATGACCCCTGTAGTTTCTTCCAGGCGTACTATTTTATGAAGGTTTTTGTGTGTGGATTCCACCCGGGCTTCACCTGAAGTAGAAATGACCCTTCCTTGAAACTTTGTTCAGTTCTGAGTTAGTGTAATCATTCATGTATGCAAAGCAATAAGTTCAAGGGCTTTTGTGGTTTCTCATCCCTCTTGCATTCCAAGCATTTGCTTGGCTGAAATGTGATGGACTTTGTCCACATCCTTTCCCTGCTTTCCACTTCCCAGCTCCTGTTAGTCTTAATGCTTTTCATTTGCTGTATCTGGCACACACTAGTTTCTTTTATCAAAGGACTTTCACACCTGAGGCCTCCAGTCACACACTTGCAGTAAAGTAACAGCTTAAAAGCAAATCCTTTTAAATCCTGAGGCCAAAGACTGTAACAAACATATCTCCTCTAGGGATCAGTTTCCAAATGTGCTTTTGAACCTAAGTCCCAGCAGGCATTTGGCTTTAAGTGTGTGATAGGGCTTTATTTATTTATTTATTTATTGTAGAGCCATCCCCCCTTCATTGTTCACATCTCAAGATGTGCTATTTAAACCTATACCTCTGGTGAATTCTGCCATTGAAGTGTAGATTATCAGAGTGCTGCTGGGTGGCGAAACATTGCAGGACAAAAAGATTTATCAAAATAAAATCTTATGAGTATCAGTTACAGGGAGAATGCCTATCTCTTGTTTCGGGAGGGAGAAGGTAAATCTTGGTTGTGAATCAACACTTTGAAAGTGTGCTGTATATGGGGCAGAGCACTCAGACTGTGGCAGTGTGAAGGAGACTTTTAAAATATGAGTGGTCTTTTGAAATACTGTGCAAGATGTTTCATAAACTAAGGTGTAGAATGGGTCTCATAATGAGGTTACACATGAGATACTTTTAAGTAGTAGTTTCTGCATTCTGCAGGTCAGTATGCAAACTGGGACCTGCAAAATAAACTACATACCTTAGGAGACAGTATACTTTATTGTGTGTAAAATTATGTGAACTCGCAGATTAATATTGGCACTTCCAAGGGCCTGTTCAGACATGCAGCTTTGCAGTTTGCAATTAGATAATGACTTCTATTTCTTTTGTGGGAATTATTTCTTGGGACGTTTAGCCTTGTGTGAGCTCAATGGTAGGTTGCTTTATATAATATCAATTGTTTCTGTCCATGCTGAGTATTGTCAAACTGTAAAACAAGATCAACTCCACATACAGGAGCAGAGTTCCCTGAGGACAGGGTATGTACTAGGTAAGGATTGATTTTTATCTTGCTTTTGTCAGCTGTATCTGCTGACAGTTCATTTTCAGGTGACTCTGTACTATAATACCACCACTCACATTCTTTTCCTTACTCTCACAGTCATGTTAGATTGTTATTCTTGTTTGAGGAGATATCAAGTAATCACAATGTGAAGTTTAAAATTAAAAAATGGTTGCAAAGCTTCTTCTTTTTTGGATCTTTCTATGTCTTGCAAATCAGAGCAATTCCAGAACTTCACTATCCTCTCACGTTCTCTCAGTCTATTAAATCTTTGTTCCTTCTTCTCCCCTACTCACTGTTAAAAGAGGGCAAGAGGGTTCGATTTTTCATGCTGCAGGACTTAAAGTATTAAGCAGTCTCAATTCTCCCCCTTTCCCTGAACATTCCTTTAGTATTATTTTACTAAGGAGGTAAAAAGGGGTAGTTGAAGACAAAAGCTAGAAAGTCCAGTTCTTTAATTCTCTGTAAATCTGCCTGTCCAAATACCACTCTTCCATTTGCCTTAGATATCCTTTGACACTTTCCAGACCTCTGACATAATTTTGTGTGTTGTTCCCCAGCTTGGTGGGCAATGAAAATATGGGATTTACCTGCAGTATATTGTAACACCAAAATAGTCCTCAAGATTTGTTTCTAATTAGAATTATTCACCCATGCAAATATCTAGCTCAGTTGATCTGATGCTTTAAATTCAAGCTAGTTAGTTTGGTGAAAAGTCAAAGCTTTGATTGCAACTGATGCTTGATGTACTTGGCTCTCAGCAATTCAAGTTACCCAGCTTATAAAATGTTAATTTAGCTTCTCTTTGCAGACCAACTCTTTTCAGTTTGGTTATTCTTATGTAAGGCATAATAGTTTGAAATACAGTATTTCAAGAAAGTAACTTGTGTTAGGTGTTACAGTGAATGAAAGTGCAATAATTGATCCAAGACATTGAATTGAAGAAAAGCAGGCAATTCTAAAGCTAAATGGCTCTTAACACAATGACTTTAAAGTATTAAGCCCTATAAAAATATAATGAACTTTTTAACAAAAGAGGGAAAACAAAAAAATGCTTAAAGCTAAATATGCTACAAACACTATGATGAGTCAGAACCCTGTCTAGATTTTTTTCCATGTTGAAAGTTACCGAAATGGGGCATGTAAATAGAAAAGTGGAAAAGAGTGATTACTTGTTCCAACTCTTTTGCACCAAAAGAGGGTGACTATTTCAATCCTTTCTTCTAAAGAATCGGAACCACAAAGGCAGTCTAATGTAGCCTAAAGCAAGAGATTCATAATAATATTAATAGCCATATGCTCCATTTCAGCTAAGTACCCCAAGGCAATGTGGTAATCCTCCCTGATTCTGGAAGTTATATATAAGTCTAGATATGAAAACTAATATAAATTGAATCTATAACAGAATAGAACAGATTGTAACCAGGTTGAAAGCATGTCCTTTGGGCACAGTCAGCAGAGGGGATATATTGAAATGTAAATTAGTTGGAACACAGACTATTGTTATCAATTTGTTTGATAGAGTTTAGATGTATATGTTAGTATACTACCATTTCCCCCTGTGCCATCCCCTTAATCTAGCCTGCAATTTGTAAAAATGATAATGATTGCAGTTTTAGGTAGCCTCACATTGATTACAATACCCAGTAAATTGTTCTCCCATGGGAGCTCAGGTCTAGCCATATGGCTTTGACCTCTTCAACACTGTAATTCAGATCACAGTTCCAGTGCAGGTTGTGTCCAGATCTTGATAAAAAATAGCTTGTACTATCCTAATAAATACAACCAAGCTGTGTCATGGGAAATGTGCTATGTTGCTGTCTTGTGTTAAAGATGTCATAAACACATGGGATTTCTACTCTTTTGGTCTGTTCATTTTTATTCTTTTGGTCTTGTCAAGCAGTATGAGCATATCCCGAGAGAAGCTATCTTCCCAGTGTCTCTTTCAAGTAGAATAGTTCCATTATTCCCCTTGTGCAGATTAAGATTTTTTTGAAGCTGCAACTAAGAAGGGTAAATTTTGAAACAAGTTAAATGCCAAACTTTGTTGAAATCACTGGAAGAATAAAGCCTTCTATTTGCTACTTTCTCAAAAAAAAAAAAAAAAAAAAAAAAAAAAAAATTAAAAAAAAAAACAAAAAAAAAAAAAAAAAAAAAAAAAAAAAAAATTAAAAAAAAAAACAAAAAAAAAAAAAAAAAAAAAAAAAAAAAAAATTAAAAAAAAAAACAAAAAAAAAAAAAAAAAAAAAAAAAAAAAAAATTAAAAAAAAAAACAAAAAAAAAAAAAAAAAAAAAAAAAAAAAAAATTAAAAAAAAAAACAAAAAAAAAAAAAAAAAAAAAAAAAAAAAAAATTAAAAAAAAAAACAAAAAAAAAAAAAAAAAAAAAAAAAAAAAAAATAAAAAAAAAAAAAAATAAAAAAAAAAAAAAAGAAAAAAAAAAAAAAACAAGACCCACACCCAAAAAAAACCCAAACCAAAATAAAGCCCAAACAAAACCACTGTAAACTGCATGATCAGCTGGAATGGGTTGCATATTCAAAGCTTTATTTCCAAACTCACCAAAACTTGTGGAGGAAAACCATCTGGAAAGTATGCTTTCCAAGTCTTTATTCCTGATATTGCCGAATTTGCTATATGCTTGCAGGTCAATTCTACAACATAAAGATATTTCTGTACACATTCTGGTAGCCACTTGTTTGTGAACTCCAGATGTGTGACAAGCTTATGTTGCCAGTAAAAGTAGTGTTATGGTAGATTATCAGCAAACTTGTGATGGGATTGACATGCATGAACACAAGTACTTGAACATTCTTTTTTTTTGGTTTAATTTCCTTTATTCCAGTTATTCCAGCAGTCTGCATGTGAAAGCTGTAAAAGTAAGAATTTGCTCTCATAAGCTTGTCCCGTAGCTATTTCCTGTATTCATTCAGTGCTTCAACAGATAAGTAAGATTTTTTACGGTGGCAGAGATGTTTTTGGAAGAGACACAGGAATGGATTTGTGTTCACCCTGGTCTTGGCTTCCATTAAGCATCTGTTGTAACTCACCTAAGATGGGTTTCACTAAATGTTGCCTTCACTAAATGAAGAGAGCTAGGAAAGTCATGTAAAATACATACTGCTTTTTATCTTCATGTATTTGCAGCCACATAGGGGCAGAGTTACCAGTCTAACATTGCCTAAAGCTGTAACATACATCCCAGGCGGGTACTGACACATGAATGATTCTTAAGAGGTTAATTTAAAAATGAGAGTAAAAAGGTGTCTAATTTTTTCCTTTCTTAAATTTTTTACTATATATAAGAGATAAATATACCTTGGAGAACTCCATCTAACAACACTCAAGCATATGAATTCCAAACAGACCTCCATTAAGTAAAAAACAGAATATAAAATAAGAAAAAAAAATTAAAGATTGATTTCCTATCAGTGACTCTCCAAATACTCTATTGTGGGGTGTCAGTGACATTATTTGAGATAAAGTTGATATAAATTAAGTATGTAATAATCTGGCCAAACATGCCCTTAATCTATATTTTGTTAGGTTAGTTTTCAGATTCCTTAGATTAGGAGCTCATCATATTTTTTTTTAGAAACTAATAGCATGGTCCTTTGAAGAAGATAAATTATCTTGCTCAGATGGTGCTCTCAGACTGTCTTGCCCCTTCTGTTCTAAACTACTGAGTTTAATGTCATTGTATTTATAGTGATGCTCCCTGCCCTTATCCCACATTCCTTTTCCTGCTGTCCTTTCTTTGATGTAGCTCATTTTGTTGTTATATGCACTATATGTCAAACGTCCATTCAGTGATTATTTTATATCAGGGGTGCTTTCCAATTAGCCTTGTTTAAAAAAGGTAGTAGGGGAATACTTGTTGTTGGTTTCACCACATATGTGGCTGTGAAGAAGCAGGAGGAGTAGGATTTTGCAAATCATAGTGCCTTTTTTTGTTGTTTACATGCTCTTACCAGTTAAAGACAAAGTCAGAAAGACAAATAGAGAAGTTTAGGGGGTTGAGGGTTTTAATTTTTAATGAAGCTGTGGTATAACAAAATGAACTAATTCAATCAGTGCAAATGTTGATGTGAATTCACAGGAACCCAGGAACTTCATATGCTTTGACTTTCAGAGTTTTAAAGTTTGTTTTGGGAACTTTCACCTCTTTGCTAGCATTTTCTTTGTTCCATGCTAACTTTTTTCTTTTAAGTTGTCTAGCTGATTAGCATAATTAGGTTAAACCTGTTTTAGCTGTTTGTTGTCAAAGCTGATGGAAGGACCATGGGCCTATATGTATTTTCTAGTCAGCAGATCCAACAGAAGATACTGTTCCCTGTAAGCCTTGTTTAGCGCTGGTTTGTGGTGATTACAGTTTGAGCAGAATTGTGAACAAGTCAAAAAAACTGTACAAAAGCAATGTTACATAACTGGATATTAAAAGTATCAATTTCTGGGGGTTTTAGTATTATGTATTTTGATGTTTGTTTATAAGTTAATAATGCCAACAATATCAACAGTTCTCATTTGCCCTGCCTTTCAGCCAGGAAACCTTCTCTTGTAGGCTTACCTATCAGCACACCTACAATTTGGAATCTGTGTTCCCTCTAACCCACTAATGAAAAGGGCATGCATGAAGCTCAAAAAAATAGATACTGTGCTGGTATTGTAATGAAAAAAATGGTAAAGGATGTAGAACATGAGAAGTTTTGGTGGGTGCATATGAAACCATTTTTAATAAGAATATTGACATTCATTCAGCAACTGTGCTTTACTGACTTCTAATGTGCAATAATAGTTTCAGCCAGGCACAAGCAAATATTTTCTCCTTATAAAATAGAAGTAACGTATTTCCTATGTGTAAGAATTATATCCTATTACATCAAACACGAAGCAGTCACCCTGCTCACCTGTAGAAAGAAAAGCTTCCACTTAAATTATAATACTTTAGACACCTAGGAACCAAAACAGGAAATGAGGGTGGAAATAATTCTAGATTTTGTAGTACAATGCATCAGAGCATCAATTATGGTTCTGATTAGTAAAGCTGTATTGAAGTCATTGAGCTGTATCTAGTTACCACTGTAACTAGACTGTAGCTCAAAATGTGTATGGATTACATCCATTCTCTGTGGCACCAGTTCAATGATTACTGTCAATTTACAGTACTGATATTAGCAGCTCCAAGGGTCCTCAGGGATCAGGAGACTGCCAATTAGACACCTTGGGGTATGCTTTTTTAAGTACAGTTTCCAAACCTAATTTGTTATAAGATCAACCAAAAGAGAAATCAAACTTCTGTATAAAAAATACACTGCAATGCTATGTGAGAGATGGAGAAGAAACTACAGACCTACAGTGCATACTGAGCCTTCAGGAAAAGATCACTTGCCTCTAGCTGGTGAATGGCATTAAGGTGCGTTGCTGCCTGTGGTAAGCTGAACAGAACCAGGGAAAGGAGCAAGAGGCTTTTTGACACCTTTTGATTTCTCCATTTTTTATATACCATCCATTTATGTGAGTCTCGGGTTACTTTGATTAGAATCAGAAGCTGCCTTGTGAATAGCATAGGTACATGTTTAGCTTTTCACACATAGAGCAGTATCTACATTCCTCAAGAAATCCTCTAATTCAGAGAAATCTTACAGTGACATCTAGTAGAAAACACTTCACATCCTTAAATTTTTTTATACCTTTTGTATATAAAAGAAATCTAATTTAAAAAAACTGCATTTCTTTTCAGACACAGTTTCTTTGTACAAAATCTCTATGTGGAAAGCAAGGGTTAGGCTTCCTGCACCCACTTCACACCTGTTTGATTTACTAAGCATTCCTTAGCTATACTTTACAGAGCCAAATAAAGGGCAGTTATTGCAGCTCTGTTGTGGAGAGGCAGGAGAAAAAAATCTGTGAAGAGAATCAGGACAACTGTATTCTTGACCTCAACTTCATTGCTTCCTTGATTTTCTTATTGTTTAAGTGCATCATCATCCTTGTACTTATCATTCTCTCAAATGTGACATGCATTAGGGAGGTGTGCAGTGTAAGTAGTCCTTTTAAATTTTCTAGAACAAAACCATAGCAGCAGAAAGAGTAAAGTTGCTTGACTGGCTGCATTTTAAGCCCGCTTTATATTGGACTGTAGAATAAATGAAAGGTGAGAATACACTACGAGAGAAAGATACTGTCTTGGATTGGTACAGGAAGCTGATATTGCTGTCATTTTGTAGTAAAATGTAGGATATCTATTTCTCTTCCTTGTCCTAGTGCTCACATGATTTTTTCACCTGATGTCTGTCTCTTTCAAAGACAGTTTTAGAAGCTATGATATCCTACATGGGAAAGCTATACAACCACACAGAGCATACTAGGAAATGTTCACATCATCTTTACTTCAGCTGGGATACAGCCATTTTGCAGGAAAAGCTCTGTTAAAATGTTTCTGGCACAGAGGTGTGTGTATTTCTAACCTTCCTGCAAACTACTGAGCTGTTGTCTAAAACATGTATCAAAGCAGCTTCTCTTAATGTCTGTCTTAAACCTTTGGAGAGCTGAGCACACCCTTTACTGCTTTAGCGCTCTTACCTGGATTTGGTTTCAGTCATTCCAACTGGCTGTTTAGACTGAAAACAATCATGCTAAACAGAGGTTGTTTCTTTCATGTTTTCCAAATGCATAGTATATGATCCTTATCTGCTTCATATGGGCTCTGCAAAGTAAAATCCTGTAGCATTCTGGATGAATGGCACAATTGTAGAAGAGCAATGATGCAGTCCAGCGGCTGTCAGGAACCAAGTTTTCTATTCCTGATTCAGTCAGTGACCTGCAAAAGAAACCTAGGCAAATAACTCTCTTTTTTTTTTCTGCCTCTGTACCTCTAAATGTTTGCTGCTTAGGTTAAAGCAGGTGGTAGGTAACTCAGGCTGTGCTATGCTAGGAATAATTATCACAGAAAAAAAAAATGCTGTTTTCTAGAATGTAATAACCTCAAATTTTCAAGAATTATTAGAGAGGTTGCTTATTGACTATTATTAAAGCTGGGACAATTTCTGTCTCAAAATAATTACAATCTAAATGGAGACACAAAAGGGAATGTGGTGGAAGTGGAGGAATAAAGTGGTCTGTTTCAAGGCTCATATCAAGTCAGTGACAATAAGGGTTCTTGTTTCCCCATCTTCATCAGCTCCTTGTAAATGTGTTTCCTGCTGGACTACCTAGCTACTTTGAGTCAGATTCTGTCTTACATATATTCCGTAATGATATAATATTACATATTTACTTGGTCATCTAGAGAAACTCGAACAAGAAGTATCTTTGAAAAGATGATACCTTTGGCTTTTGGCTTCCTTTGTTCTCTGAAATATTGTTCATTAAAATACATAAAGACAAAACTCCTTTTATCTGAGAATACCAAATAATGTGATAAACACCAAACTGAAATCAGACCTAAGATAAGTAGCTGATTATTATCCCAATTTTACAGCTGAGGAAATTAAGCAAGGATGGAGTTGTTTAATTTTCAAGTTTTTGTGTGTCTGCTTTGTATTGGCATGGCAGCTGAGTGTCCAGCCCTGAAATTCTGACTGATTCTATGCTATTGCCATACTTCTGAGAGGAAGCAGTGCTCTTCCGTAACAGGACATAGCACACAATGTAAAGCAAGCAAAAGCATTTACTCAAACAACGACTGATATTGGGCTGCAAGTAGACTGCAGAAACTTCTCCATAATGTTGCAGGTCAAAAAAATGTTTCAGTGGACATGATAATGTGTCATGGGCAACTATATATTACAGACTTATTAATACATCAGATTTGCACTGCTCTGTAAAGCAACTTCAACTTCAGATAAGGAGCTGAAGGCATAGTGCTTAATCACTGACCATTCAAGATTCTATTTCCTTTGGCAGTTTATGTAAAGACAGTTTTGCTTCTTGCATTGCTTCTTAAGCGTCTTTAGTAGTGTGTTGGCTAAAGCACTGATAACACAAAGAGCTAATTTGTTTCAGTTATTTCTATATATATTTTGATTATGAAGGCTTTTGCATTAACTTAAAAACACAAAATGTTATGAAAAAGAGAACAAACCCAGTTGCTTCAGTCTTTGTCAGAAGAAGGGTATATCACAGAGAATGGAAGAAATTAGGGAGAAGTGAGCATAACTGTTCTGCTGTAAACCACTACTGGAGGTATTTTGTGTTCCTTTTTCCAGTGAAGGCTAAATCTTTTGAGTATTTGATTATGTGAGCTGTACTCTAAATTTGAAGGAAGGACAAAGGATTAAGAGCAGGAAAAAAAGATGGAAACTTGCTGAAATGTTTACTTCTATATTTGATGTGTAAATTTAAATAACTATGTCAGTGTATTCAGCACAATTCAGATGCATGTGTAATGTAAAATAATTCTGCTTGTCTAAGAGAGGCATTTTGCTGCTAGTGCTCATGTAGAACCAAGGACACTGTGTGCTGTTAAATAAGAGGAAAGCCTTCTATGAGCTCCAGCCTTGCAGCGTGTTAGACAACTCTGAGGCACTGTCCCTAGGACAAAAACACACAGAAAGGTTCTTTACTGCCTCTTCCTGCTTCAGTGTTATATGTGGGCTGCAAGTCTCTCAGAAGTATAGCCAGAGCCTACAGGAGGTTACAAACCATGGCTGGATGGTAGTAGCTGCTGGGGTGTTTGCTGAGCTGGCAACTTTAATTTTGCACCTGAGCTGCAGCTGAATTGAAACTTAGTTCAACTTCTGTTTGCCAAGCTCAACTTTGAGTCCAAAGTGGGTTTATTCCAAACCATAACTAGAGGCTCTTATAATTCATGTTTTCTTGACAAGCCTGAAAACTATCACTTCTGCTCTTTTTTTATCACACCCCAAAATGTAAACCAGTGGAAAAAGGCTGGTTTGCCTTTGGACATGCCTTTTGGAGGAGGCATTGGCAGTTGTAGGAGCTCTGAATCAGCTTTCCTCTCCTTTTAGAGTATAAATTCTTTTATTTATGCCAACTGCATTTGCAGCCAACTGCCTGATGACAAGAGATAAAGGAGACTCATGCCTTAGTGTATCTGAATTCTGGTGAATTATGATGCATAGTATAAGTTATGTTATTGAAGTCTTCAATGTGCCATACTCAGTCTTGGTTTCAGAATAGTTTTACTCTAGATCCTCAGTTAACCTATTGCTTGGGGAGATATGCTATTTTGTACTAGATTCTATAGGGTACGTATACAAAGGAAAATTTGCTTTTCCTACCCTAGAAACATTAGGCTTCTATAACATTTCATGTTTATTAATGTATGTGGGAAAAAATCAAGGCTGGGGTTCAAAGTCTATTAAAAGAGGCTGAGCATCTAAATCTTCTGGTCTGCTCTGAAATACATGTTCAATATTGGTACACTCCCCATCAAATAATGATTTCCTTATTTCTTTAAGCCATTATTACAAAAGCAGTGTCAGATTAAGTAAGGATATAATTATTTATGCTATATAGATTGCATAATATATAATAAACATTTACTGTCTTGAGCTGTCCTGAGATGTATGTTTGTGATATTTGCTAAAGCCCATATATTACTATTCTGTTACATTGTGATCTGAAAGACTAGACAGTGCTCAAAGCAGAGCCCTTAGCAAGAATTGCATAAACTGCATCCCTCTCCTTCAGGAGGCCTCATAATTCAAACACATCCCTCTGAGTCAAAACTCCCTCCTTGCTTTTCTGCTGCTCTTAGAACATAGCAATCTTCCTGCTGGTCTGTGCTAGTGACAGATTACAACACCTAACATGCAGATGCTGGCTGACCTGTACCGGCCACTGAGAAAGAACTGAATGAAAGTGAATTAAAATAACTAGAATCCTGTATGAAGGTATATAGACCCAACCTCCTTGTCTTGAAGTACTCTAAAGTTTTGGAGGCATTTATGCTTGTAAGAAATATACTCTTCACTCCTCTTCAGTGTCATTTTCCATACATGAATCTCTCACTAGAAACACTTTTCCTTGGATGACTCCTATTGATTGATAGGAGCTTGACTAGAGGAATGCATGAAGTGAGCTTTTTCTGCTTATCAAACTAATGGAAATTTTGTGCATCTGTGGCATTTAATAGGTGCAGGTCTGTTGTCATGAGCACATATTACCTGAAACCTAAACAAGGATCAACTGTTGCAGGTGTAGAATATAACTTATGCTTTAATTGACTTAGAACTATGCCAATATTCATTCTCAAGGATTATTGCAAAATTGCATCCCTTTTAAAAACAGTATCTATAAAAAATCAAAACAAGACTCAATTTGGTACAATTTCAGGTCATAAGTAGATCTTCAGTGCAGTACAGTCCTGGGTTTGTATCGACTAATAACTATATTAGTCATAATGACTAATGAAAATGAGTTAAGATAAAAATGCTTTTATTTTACTTCCTAGTTCCTGTAACAAAAAAATTCTGGAAAATTGTTTAAGGCTAAAGTCCCACTTATAAAAGTACTAAATTCTCAAAGCAGTAACTTGTTATTCTTGCTCCCCTTCCTGCATCCCTCTTCCTCCAGGAGCAGCAGTCTTCCAGCTGCCTGATACTGTGTAAAAAAGCCAGGGTCATGCAGATGTCAATTCTTTGCTCTGTTACTTAGTTCTTTGCATGCTCCTTGAGGTTGATAGAGTTTGGCATTTGAATTTTACCAGTGTGCTAATTACAGAGGAATTT
Organism: Agapornis roseicollis; assembly: GCA_002631895.1. Classification (NCBI taxonomy): domain Eukaryota; kingdom Metazoa; phylum Chordata; class Aves; order Psittaciformes; family Psittacidae; genus Agapornis; species Agapornis roseicollis. Next base: position 120,467 of record NDXB01010232.1, read on the forward strand.
GAGTATCTCCAGCAGTCAGCTTTCTGACAGCTTTCATTATTGCAGCTGTGATATGTAATAGTAAGATTTACCTTAGTAAATCCATAGACAGTCCATCCCATTATCAGTCTGTATGCTAGATGGAATAACCTGGTATGTGCCCTTTTAAAGAAAATCACCAATGGACAGTGTAAAACTCCCCACTGGGAAATGATAAAATTGTGAAAGTTAGGCTTTCACATGAAATACATTGGTGGAGTGTGAAATACTGTAAAGATTCTAACACATGAGATGAAAATGCAGTCCCATGCCTATCTTTCAAATTTTTAGGAAACAGAAAAAGTATTTTCTTAGCTTTCTTTAAATTTCTCAATTTTTTTTTTTTTTTTGAGATCTTTGTGTATTTATGGATTATGCTGGAAACTGCATCTGTTCAACTGAGAGCTTAATCAAATGTGCTGTTTACTAGTGCAGTTTATAGGATTGCTTCTTGTTTGGATTCCCCATCTTTGTGTTCTTGTGAAATGAGCTATATTGGTTAGTTGTTCAGATCTTACATGTACCTGAAAGCAGTGCTGCACAGCATCTCCTCCTTTGGAACCTGGCTACAATGATCTCAACAGCATGTATGTGCACCTGGTAGCCTGTAACTCTTCATCCTTTCCACATTGGGAAGATGCAGTAAACTTTACAAAAAGTAGGGCTTACTGGCTCTTAAAGATTTTGAACCATGAACTGTTTATTCTAACTTCAGCACAGTGGGCAGCGGAAGCTACTCCCCAGTTTACAACCCCTGTGGGGTTTTTTAGAGTGTGCACTTCACACAGCATGTAATATTTTTGCCTATAATATTTTAAGAGATTACATATCAAAACTTCTGTTGTGATCACTTCAAATAGCATGTCTGCTCCATTACCTGATAACATGCTTTTTGCTCAGCAGTCAATTTTTACATTTATTTGCTTTATTTTTAAAGAGAGAAGAAGGTTTATATAGAGCTCATGAGTTTTCTGTAGAAGTGTATTTCATTAGTAGGCTTCAGATCTATAAAGCCTTGTACATGTGCTTCATTTTACTTGCAAGTGTCATCTTCTGATTTTTGAGGTGATTATTCCATCACTGAAGTTCAGTGTTTGCCAGGTGCACAAATCTGAAACGGTTTTCTTATCTTTTTCATTGAATATATGAGATTGGAGCTTTTGCAATAAAGATTTTTAAGAAAATATCCACAAACCAGGCTGCAATCTTTGCAGAAAGTGTTAAATTCAACATAATCTCTTCACCACCATATCTAAATACCAGATGAAGTAACTTCAGGATCAGATTCTTGTCAGCAGGAAGCATTGCTGTCCATAGACACTATTAGCAGTAGACTGTTCATGAATGTACATGTTAGAAGATTACATTTTCTTGGCAAGCAAGGTAGCCCAGGGGTTAAAATTATGTATCTTGGAACATCTGTATGCTGGTGTCCTTCAAGTTTTAGCATGCTATCTTCAGGATTATGCCACAGATTAAAGAGTTTTATTTTACCATCAAAGTTCTATAACTAGAGTCTCTTGGAATATGAAACATGATCTGTTTTGCTGACTGCTCTGGGGGATTTCTTCTTTTCACAGGTTTGAAAATTAATGTTCTTTGACATTCACTTTAATTTGAGACCTGATATCCAGTAAATCAAAATAAAGATATAAATTTGATGTGCAGAAATCAAGATTAGTTTAATGTTTACTATCCTCATGCAAATGGGATTTTTCTTCCTGACTACAGAGTGACAATTTCAGAGGTATTCCTAACGTGTATGTTGACATCCTACAAACTAGATCAAGATTTTGACTAATGAGTATTTGTTTAATGCCTGTCAGTTCATACATGTATGAATCTTTTACGCATTGTTAGCTTAATTTGCCTTCTGTTTCACTATGTGAAACTATAATCCTTCTATTTTTGCATCAAAGCTTTTCCCTGTAGTGAGAAAGAATACAATGTATGTCGATGTATCAGATGTGTATTTCTTTAATTACTTCATAGCTTCTTAAGTTTTCATTGTAAGCAAAATGTTAAGACTGAGATTATAATTTCTGTGGTTTTTTGGTTTTGTTTTTTTTTTTTTAAAGAAAGGCTAGTCATAAGCATAAGTATCTAGACTGTGAATTGAAAAAGTGGCAGAAATTTCCACAACCAAGCTGTGGAGATCTTAGCAAACTCTTGTACCTCTCCTCTGTATCTTCATAGGCCATTCTTCCATACTGTCTGCCTTCAATTCTACATCTGCAGCCTTATTGTCCTGCTTGCAGNGGCAGAAATTTCCACAACCAAGCTGTGGAGATCTTAGCAAACTCTTGTACCTCTCCTCTGTATCTTCATAGGCCATTCTTCCATACTGTCTGCCTTCAATTCTACATCTGCAGCCTTATTGTCCTGCTTGCAGGGAAGTGGAATCACAGGTACCAAGGCGCTCAAACCAGCTCTCAACACACTCTACCCTAGAAAGGCTTGTTAGACACAGACTGAAAGTGGTATGCAGATGACTGATTCTGCTGTCAGCTCAGATCTCCATTCAGCTAAGGCAGGGCCCAAGGTAATAAAGCTACTCGGATATTAAGACAGTTTAGGTGTGCCTGTGCCATGTATCTGGAATCAGAAGCTTTGCGAAGCTTGTTGTAGATACACCTGACCTGGCTTTGTGCATTCGTATGGCTCCATGCCGAAGCTTGTAAACTTTCCTGGAAACTGCCATACTTGGGGCTGTGTGCAACACACAGGCTGGCCTTTTGAGAGTTACTGGGGTCTGGAAGCAGTGTTGTACTGAGATTTCTATTACCTCCGGAGTGAGATTTGCTGTATATTCTGACAGCGCATAATAATAATATAGTAATACAACAAGTCCTGAATATGCAATGGACCACTGTGCTATTGTAAATGCAGCTGGTATTTTAGAAAGACGTTTTTCATACATTTGTACTACAATTAAAATTATGAAAATAATTGTAATAGAGTTCCTTGAGGGTAAACCAGTAAAACAGGATTTGCCTTGTTAATAAGGAGTAAAAAACCCAAACAAACCCAAACTAAAACAAACACCGACAAAAAACCATGGACATCCAGAAACAAGAAAAGAAAGAACAAGCTACCACATACCATTTTCTTCTATGAAAAAGTGTGCTTGGAAATGTATTTGTTTGAAACCAAGCATATATATGTCAGATTTGTGATATGCAGAGATACAAGTTTGCACAGGATATTTTCACATACTAATATTTTCTGTGCTGGCACAGAAAAGACCATTTACTGATCCAGATCTCAGACTGTTTTAGAAAATGCGCAATTAAAAAGGGTGTGTGATGGGGGGAGGAGGTAGAATTGCTGGAGTGGAATCACTCTTACTCAGGTTGCTAACCTACTTTTTAAAGGTGAAGTAATTTACTGCTGTATCATGGCCATCAGCTCATTAATGAAGCTAGGAGAAAGAACTATAAAGACTTCAAAAAGAGATAACTTGGTGGAATTCCTTCCCTGTTACCATGAACTGAGAAGGACCAACTCCTTACAGTGAAGAAAGAGTAAATGTGCAGCCATGTGAGCCCTGTGATGGGGCAATATGTGAGATACAACAGTACCATGTCATCAGTGAAGGCTTCTGAGAACATACAGGATTGGCATTGTCTGGTTTAGACATTACTCACTGTGCTATTTAGCTATTGCTGTAAGTTGTGTACTGGTACACAGACTATGGTCTTAGGTATCACTGCCCTTTCCTGAGAATTGCCTATACCATTATAAAGCATAATAAGAGGTTTGATATGATGAAATAATTTGCCTTGGATACTGCATGCATTCTGTTATGCAGCAGTTGCTGTGAATCAAGTGGAAGTTTGTGGGAAGATCGACGGGAGACAAGCACACATCCGATGATGGTCAACAAGTCTCAACTTAATTGGCAACAGTAGGCATACTTATAACATGGCTAATGTGCTCATACATATTGCAAAACTCAAGCTCCTGATTGGTGCTCTTTTCAAAGGTCGGCCCCGCCCTAAGTTTCTTCTTTGAGGTCAGGAATTCCTTTTTCGCTGCATACCTGTTCCCCCTAAGCATCCTGGTTTTCTATAACGGCCGCCATCAAGGACAAGTCGACCTTGAGTGTGATAGGTCTACACTCTAACCAGCTGTATGGTATCATGTTCCCTATCACGCAACCAGGCTTCAGCCAGGCTCTCCACAGAAGTTCTTTCTAGTATTTGAGCTGGATCTTCAATGAGGGTAGGCAGCTGCTGCTGTGAAGTCAGCTAAGCTAAGCCAGTTTGAATAAGGTAAGGGTTTGGTTCTGTACGCTAATAGTAGACACAAGTGATTGCTGATGTATTTGAGCTATGAGAGCACTACCTGCTTACTGAAAGAGCCTGTAGGAATAGGTTTTGTTGTACAAACCAGAGAGGAGAAACTCTCATTTTAGATACAAATAGCAATAAATAAATAAAATCTAATATTGAATATTGACAGCAGGAAATCTTTTGTTGTACAGAAATGCTGTGAAAAGCCAAATGTATCACTCAGTGGTTGATATGGATAAACTACTGGCTAAGTGGCAAACTGTGAGCCAGTCTTAATCAAAATGGTACATTAAGTGTCACTTAGGAAAATTGAAAAGTAAATACTTAGACACTCCTAGTAATTGAATGGTTCTTTTAGTGTAGGTAAATAGCCCCACCTAAAACCAGGCCCTATCACTCCATATTTCATTCATTGGATGCAAGTTCTCTTGATAAAATTCTATATGGAGCAATCTTGTGGCATAAAGACACAGAAAATGATGTAAGAGATCTTTCCTTGATTTATTTTTAAGTTAAGCAGAAACACAGGTTTGATTGGGTGTTGATATCAAGTGGGTGTGCATCATCTTCAGGCAGGTCGAGTGATATTGTAAAGGGTGCAAGTACAAACTGGATGTCTCAATACAACAAAGCCATGGACTCAATAGTTAGGCGTGTGATGGCATGAATGATACTTTACCTGATCAAAAGGGGAGAGTGCTTCTTGAAGCCAAACCAACAGGTATATCAATATTGTGAGAACAGCTGGGAGGGTGTGAAACGTTAAAAGGATGGGCACACTTAGTTGGTTATGAATGTATGTGGCCAAGAAAGTGCTGCCTTTATCTCTCAAGAGGAGCTGATGTGCCCATACAGTGGCTGGATACTTTAACCTGATCAATATTGCTAGGCTAATTTGGGAAAGTTTTCGACTCACTGCAAACTTCCTTTTCTGGGAAGCTCGTTCAAGGCCACAAATACTAGATCCTAGCACTGTTACTATCAAGGTTTTCTATGTATAAGAGAGGAAGCACAGTCTTTGTTAAGAATGTGTAGGTTTATCTGTGGGTTTTCTGAGAGTGCCTTTTGCTGCTGAAATTGAGATAACTGTTAGGACGGCATTTCTATTTCTAATACCTTGGGAAAGAAGGACCATAGGAGTCAACACAGACACGAGGATTAGAAAAATAATGTTAAGTACAGTATTTGAATTGCTGTAGCTCAGAAATTGACTATTGAGGAGACTAGTTTTGGAGGAGGTTGACACTTGGGCTAAAAGTGATACACTGAGTGAGTGCATCAGTGCAGTGCAGTTTGTCAGGGTGGTAATGGGACAGCTTCAACAGCAGCTTGTGTCAGATGGCATTAATGGACAGGTTCTGATGTGTAGCAGCTACTGTTAATTTTCTATTACAGATTTTCAGTAACTTTTAACTTGTTACACTTTTGGCTATAATCTAAGGACTATTACAGTAGTTATAAATTTTTCTTGTGTTTGCAGGAAAACAAAATACAGTTAAAGATATGCTGACATGTATGTTCCAATGGTTTTTGTTTGTTTCTTTGTTTGTTTGTTTTTCTAAAATACAGCTTTCTAAGCATTTTCTTTAACCTTTCTCTTGCAGATGCACAATTTCACCTTTCGTTTTCTTCCTAGCCTCTAAATGGCATATTTTTTTCTGTGGGCAGTGCAACAGCTACACTGTGCTCTACTTGTCATGTTCCATTTGCTGCCACCCCAATCAAAAGCAAGTGATTTGGCACATCTCTGAGACAGCTTTTTTAAAAAAAACAATGTTCCAAGGACATAACTAGACACTGCCTTTCCTGGGAGCCAGCCTGCCTTTCAAAGCCCATTTGCTTTATTTTATGTGCTGCTTCCTGTTCTTTTCACATTCTCCTCTCTTTTGTCTTTTAAGCTTAAACTGTAGAGATTCTCAGGGACAGATTATAACTTTCCTCCCAGGTGAGATCAAAGAGGGTCTGTTTGAGGCCTGGTTGTCTCTTTTTCACTTAAAAAAAAATAATAAAAAAATAAAAAGCAAACTTTCCACCATCTGCTAGAGCCAGCAGATGTAAATACATTGTAGTGTATGGTAGAGGATCTAAGGTAACTTTCTGAATCTGTTTTCAACACCTTCCTCTGCTGTTGATAGTTTATTTTAAAGGATCTAAATGCAGAATCTGAGTTTGTGGATTATGGCAAAGTGATCAGTGGGGTAGGCTCTCGTATTCCTCATTTCCAGCTGCTGTATTCCTGTTGAGATACCAAAGCACATAAACAAACTGAGATCTGATTCATTAAAAAACAGGCAATGCAATCTAACTTCTAAAAGGTGTTCACTGATTTTGAAAATTTCACTGTTATTTCAGAGTAACAGGTCAGTATCTCATACATGCAAGTGTTACCTGGGAAAAGTTTTATAACTGCTTTCCTGGAAGCGATGCCACATTTTATCTCAAAATATAAAACTTTGCAGTGTCAAGATCAGCTTTTACAGTCAGGAGAAGGTAATGGATACAGGGTCTGCTCATTATCAGAACCTCCACACAAAATTGATCCCCTTCTCCTACTTATCAGTTTTCAGCTTTCGCACTGCCTTTTTACTTTCTTTTCATCTCAGCATTCTGGATTTGTATGGTGCGTTTTGGTTCCATGTAGAATAATTGGTGTCACACACCAATACAGCTGAATTAACTGGTTTCTAGTCCCAAATTGAGCAATCAGAAGCACGCAGTTAGTTGCTTGTGCTAAATAGTCTTGTATTACTAAACCCATAGTTGACAACTATATGGTAATAGTTAAAAGAAGGGGAAAATATGGTCACTGGGTATGGAAATCACTGTAAAGTCTGTATGTTGGTTTTGTACAGGAAAGAGGAACAGGAGATGACAAAGTTCCCTTATTGTCAGCATAAGAACTTACCATGGAGACTTGAGCTGGGGGTACATGAACCTTCAGGAGAGAGACTGAGGAGGGGAAGAAAATCTGCAGTAAGACATGGAATTTTGCCCTCAGCTGCAGTCTTGAACAAGTATTTGAATTTAATGTAGAAAAAAAATGCGGTTGAATAAAAGGACTGGAGAAGGTGGGAAAAGACGGAACAGCAGGAGCTTAAGAAAGCAACAAATTCTCAAGATGGCTTGAAATGAGGAGGGCAGAGGGGGTGGCTGCATTACTCCATTTATTCCTTCTCTGTCATTAGAGGTCATGCATGTTGTGCGTGTGTTGAAACATCATTTCTCTTAAAGCTGTTTCAAACCACCATCCTTAGCTAGCAGCATTTGTATGACTTCTACAAAAGATGAAAACCAAGTTTCTGTGAACTTCATAAAATCCCAGGAATGTCCCCTTTGGAAGGGTCAAACTCTGCTGGGGAAAGACAGGATAGGAGTTGGGTTTAGATTTTTTGTTTTGCTGTTACTCTGTAGGAGTGCAGCAACCTAAAGGCTTTTTGGTGATTGAAATCTTGGACATGAAGGGTTCTTCCTCCAACATATGCCACCTCATCTAATAAATTTGTCATTATTCTTAGCATCTTGCTTGGTTGTCCACTCCCAGAAGTGCAAAGCACAGAGAGGGCCAGAAGAACTTCAGAAATTCTAAGGAAAGTCTTCTAATTCTAGAGAAAATTATTATAGCAGCTGAGAAATACCACTGGGATGGTGGTAACCGTGTGGTGTATTGTTACCTAAGAATATTGGATGGAGATCTTTGTCATGCTGGAGGCTTCATCAGGGGTAACAGGCTTCATAGTTGCAGTTCAGTCAATACAGCAAATGATGGTAGCTGTGATATAGACTGGATACTGGTATTTTCCCATGTTACCAAAATGTTTAAGACTAAACTGCACATTATAGCTTCAAGGTTTGCAAACGTACATGATGCTTTGAAGAAGAATGTATATACTCCCTGATTTCCCCCTCAGGTATAGATTCCTGCATTTCTTCATTTGAGACTTCTTTAGCATGTTGTATGCCAGACTGCATCAGACAGTTACTTCAAAGTTTTCTTTCTTGCACTGCACTAAATTTGTTTGTTTGTTCTGCAGCCAAATGCAAAACCTTCTCCAGCTGAAGAGAGTTTAACTGAGGATCATCCTTCTGAACCTTCCACAGAGATTCTGAAATGGTGCACTGCCATGCATGTGGAATAAGACATGAGAGAGAACAAAAGATTGTTATATGCTGGTTTTGTTCTGCATCTGGTGAAAATTGGGTATTACTTTATTCAGCATTGAGTTACTTAATTGGTATATCCTGTCAGTCTCAAAAATGGCAAAGGATCATACTGTGTATGGCATGACTATCCATGGTTTATAGCATCAACCTTGATGTACCTCAAAGCTTCCCTGTAGAATACTTGTAGTAACTACTTAAATACACTTCTGAGTAATCTGTTACGGAGTTGGGCAAGGATCACCATTGTATAAATTCTGGGACAGAATGTAGAGAAGCCAGTTTTACTTGTCTTCTGGGTGAAGCTGGTAGAATATAGATGTGTTTTCTTGTGTTTCTGGATTTCTCTGAATTCTTAACTGTATAAAGGCAGTAGAATTACCCTGTGTGTACCTGAGAACAGAATCTGGATTCCATAACTTTTTAGACATGCCTCTAGATCGATCCTCTTGATATTAGTTTGTGGGATTGCTTTTATCTTATGCAGTACTCTTCACATTAGGTCTCCATGTGGCTGGCTATTAGTGAGATGATGGTTCATAGAGCGTATGTCCTAAGGAGAGCCTGGGATTTCTGAGTGGGCAGTCTCACAATAGCCAAACGAAACCAACTATTGCCTTTGTGTCCTGCTGTCCACTTAGTGAATATAATTGTTCAAGCACAGAAAGGCTTTTCAGCACAGTTTTCCTGAGTTTGGAGTGTGGCACTAGTGACTAGTCCTGTTGCTACATCAGCTACTGTAGCCAGTAGCAAACATGAGAATGGTGCAGCCACTATTGCTATATCCTTTCGGTCTCAGACCATGAGACCAGGTATTCAATTACAGCTCGACTAACTGGAAAGTAGGGTTTGGCACAAATCCAGGCTGAAATGGATTGTTCATGCTGTCCTGCAAAAACATGTGTCATTGCAGCATCTATTTCTGATAGCATAAAAATTTATATTTATGCAAAATTTTGGCTGTTCTAGTTGGAATAAATCTGTGTGAGAATGTGAGTAAAGGAAAGGCACTTATCAAAAGAAGCTCAGTATGAAAGGAACTGTAATTTCAGTTGATACTCATTACTAAACTAGTGATAAACTCATCTGCTTAGGAAATAAATGTCAATGTATTTTGTAATTTAAATGAGAACTTGTAATATGGAAAATATGCTTCCTGTTCAGATCCTTGAAGGTTTGCTTTGAAATGGGAGTCCCCTCTGATGTCTATTTCCTTTTCTTTCATTGTTAAAGTGTTGTGTCAGTGATGACATTTCTGCTGAATGCTGCCCAATTATAACATTGAACATCTGCACAGGGACATTATACCTTCCCAGGGGAATTTTGGAAAACAAGCACATGGGTAAACAAAAGAGTAACTAAAATTATTTGTAGGAAATTTAGTCACTTTGTTGGCTGCCAAAGGTTATGGCTTACTAATAAAACATTTTTGCCTTCTACAGCTTGATCAAACATTAAGGGAAAGAAAGCTTTTATAATAAATGCGAGGGAAAAGTTATGGTTTGCAGTGTACTTGTAAAAACAATTTCCATGGGTAAGTGGGTGTCTAGTTCAAATTGCTGTAAAATACGTGTCTGTAATATCATTACTATCACCATATAGGGCAACTTTTAATTTATTCTTTCTGTGCATAAAATTAAAATCTACTAAAATGCCCAGTATTCCATAAGATAATATATAGATGTAAATGTCATGTATTCAGTCTGAAGCTAAAGCATAATACCTTGGTGCCAAAGTTCTGGATATTTAACAATTCACTTGATGTTTTAATTTCAATTATGGCTTTTGTGGTCAGACACTGAAATGGTTAGGCACAAAATTCCCATGCAAGTCAGTGGGAATCTCATGTGTGCAAGTTTTGCAGGCTTGGGGCCATAACCACATGCAGGCTATTTCCAGTGCAGCTTTTGCCAGAATCCTTTGCATTCAGACCTTTGCAAGGAGGAGACGGAGGACACAAGTGGTACCTCTTTGTCTCCCAGTGCTCTTTGGCGTTGGGGTAAAAGTGTGGAGGGAAGACAAGTGTATAGTCCAGTCAGTCCATGCTGCATGGACCTTTGAATATTCCAAAAGACCTGCAGTCATGTCAGGATTTTGTCTGTCTGGCAATGTCTGTCCTTAGCCCACCCCTTCTTCACTATTTTGTCACTTGTGTTTCAGACACTTCTCCCAGTCTTCCTTCTGCTCTATCACTTTTTTCTGGTTTTCTTTGTCTTCTAGTTTATTCCCTGTAAATTGACAACATTAGAAAACCTTGATCATCTGACTTGCGTCACACAGTGAATCAGACTTAAATTATGTATGTGTTTTCATAAACTGTTTGGACTTAAGACTGGAAGAACAGAAACTGATGACCACTTCCTAGGGCAGTGGGATCAATTCTTGCTTGGTCATTTGGTGCTGCCTTATTAAACCTGACTTATACGTATCTGCAGTGAAAGCTGGATACTTTCAAGAATTTGTCTCCATTTGCATTTTTTTCTTCATGTGTTGGATTAATCAATACGTTGCTCCTACCCTGGAAATATTTCAATTATTGAATTAGTTTGATTATTTTTTTTCAGTGAGTACTGAAATGATCTGCAAGTATTATCTAAAATACCACAATTTAAAGTCTTACTGTAATGTTCAGGACTGTGGCTGAGAGGCATTGTTCTTTAATTCTTGCCTATTAATTTTTGAGGGATAGAGCTGTTAAAATGGGTGGAAGGCATTCTGTCACACAGGAACTGTTCTAGGTTTTCAAAATGGATAAATATTGAGTATCTTTTGGTTTTATCTCAATATAGCTGTCTGCAGCTCCTGCTCCCTTCCTGCCCCAAAATAAATAGACTTGTTGTTGAAATAAAAGAAAGTATGTTTCTATATCTTCAAAATAGAACTAAAAATACCTGCTTGACCTGTGGGTTTTAAGGCAGCTCACAGTTGTGGTTAACACTAGCCCCCCTGCTGAGATCAAAGTCTGGCCCCATCCAGCTTGAAACACTGCTGTCAGTACCTTGTTGTTAGGCAGAAAGTAAGAGAGTGTTCCCCTCTGCTGTGGAAAAGCAATGTTTATTTGATCTTGGGCCTCTTCTGAATAATTTTGCTAAATCTAATTGCTCTTGATGTTTAGCCCAGTACATCATGGGCTTTTTCAGAAGTAGCTCTTTATGCAATGGGTGAAGCATCAGAATACAGTAAGGACCACTTCAAATATCTCTCATCAAGGCAAAGAACTCTAGATAGATTACTGCAGATCAATCTGTACAAACCCTGCATAAACACTGAAGCTCTTTTAAGTTAAAATGTGCTTAAAAAACCTTTATGTTATGAAAGGTGAAATACTCTAACTAGTAAGGGAGTTATGTAAAAAGAGATAGAGGGGTCTTGGTTAATTCACTCATTCCTGTCAGCTTATGATGAAACAAAACATATGATTAAAAATTGTATTTATTACCATACATTAAGATTTTATGTTCCCAAAATGTAAGCTTCTTGTTTGTCAAATGCCAACCCTCTTCCTAGAAGAGAGGCATGGTTCTAACATAGATTATGCTATTGCTGCTGCATATTGCTTGTTTGAAACCAAAACACTTTTACTGATAATTGTGAAGGACTTTGCAATGGCTGTGACATTTGGTTGCTGTTCACACTTCTGGCATGCAAATGATTTGCAAATTTTGCTGCTCATATGTAAGAAGTTTCAGGGTGAAACCATAAATGAGAACAACAACAAAGTAGAAATTTCTTTTGAAAGCAGAAAATGTAAGTGAGCTTTCCTCATGTAATATCATACTGAATGATCATACACTGGGTGTTAAGCAAGGGTGATTTGTACCACCTTCCTTAACTGTGAGACTGGGAAATGATGGTCTTCTTGCAAAGTTCATTGCTAGTTTGATAGATGACATAATCTCTGTATTAAAAGGTCTCTCTTCTTGACCCTTCAGACACCTCTGTTTGACCTGTATATGTGTGTGCATGCTTGCGTCAAGGATGATGTTCCCATGAGTCAGTCTGAATGCGGGAGGGTGCTTTAGGCATATGCAGAGCACAGACTGGTAGGTACCAGATTATCTCCTTTGAGCAAGAGGAGACCAGCTGCTCAAGCAGCATTTGTTACCTCCTTTCTATTACTTTTGCTGTATCCAAGGAAGCTGTTAAGCTAGGTGTATAGAGTTGACAATGTTTGGGGAAGAGAGTGATCAGGAGAGTATCTGCAGTTGTCAGACCCATTTTTTAATAACTGTAGAAGTAAAAACACCATTAGTAAGGGCTTTTGGTTCCACCTCACACCCTCTCCCTTGTTGAGACAGAAGCAGGCTCATCCCCTTCCTTTCTTTTTTTCTTTCCAATAAAGTGTTGGATGGCAACAGCCAAGAGTACAGAAGAAAGAGTGGGGCTGCTTTGAGGTCAGCTTCAGTTTCCTCTCCATTCACCTACACAAAGCCATTTAAACACACTTGGCCCTTGAGCCTTCTTGCTTAACTTTTCCAAAACTCTACTTCTCACCCCTGGCTTTAATTTTCTCTCCCTGTTCTTTCATTTACTTCACAGAGCAGCCTCGTATTACCCCTTTCTCCAGCCCCCAGCTGATTAGGTTGCTGGCTAGCCTTCCCATTTTTCCTACAGTAACTGTTTGTTGCTTCATTAATAATGTGGTGTTCTTTACCTGTGGACCACAGAACCCTGTTTTGTTTGCATAATCTGATCTGCTTTGCTTTGCAGATTAATCTTGGTCTGTATATGGTTGGCTGTGCCTAGGAAGAGTCAGTTACACAGAGCTCAATGAGATGCTGGGCTGCATGGACCTTAATCTGAGCCAATAAAGCTGCTTGGATTTTGTGTGGTGTTGAGAGGCTGCAGCAGAAGTAGATCTATTGCTGCTTTGTGACCTAAAGGAAAACTCTTTACTGCACTAAGCCTGCCTACTTAATGAGTAAAGGAATTCAGATCAATAAAAGAAAATAGCAGCAGATCTAGAGGAATTCCCTAGGGCCAGATGCATTATCTCATAGTCTTTGTACAGTATTTTGTTTCTGTGCAGTTCAGGAAGAGCTTTTCCACTGGTGCTGGACATTGGACCAGGTTAAGTATTTTTTTTTTTTTCCAAAGGCTAATCTTAGCTTGGGAAATCGGAATTCTTCCACTCCTTCCACAGTCACTGATGGAAAAGAGGCTGCTCTCAGCCATGGATCAGAGCAGGAACTTCTCAGGCTGAAGCCTGCTTTTCTTCCATTCTGCTCAGTGCACAAGCTCTGGACTTACCCTCTGTACAGGACTGAGTTTTGTTCTGAGAGGATGACGTGATCCCTCCTTGTATACACTTGTGAATTTCACCTTCTCCATGGGAGATGTATAAAGACAGAACTCCTCTAGTCATTATCCTTGGCATTTATTTCAACATTAGATAGAATTTGTGATTAAAATCATGGCTCTGATATAGTAAACCAAAGTTCGGGGGGGGGTGTGGAGAATTTCTCTTAAGTGTTATGAGGAGTTGCTTTATTTCTAGGTTTTCCAAAGCTCCTCCCAAAAAACCTTTTAGTTTAAAGATTTTAAATTCAAAACATTTATTAATAATGTAAAGGGCTGCCTGTCACTCAAAGGCTATAAAGAAACTCTGAAATCAAAGTGAAGTAGTTTTTCATCAAAGCATAAAACCCCTGTAACTTTGGTACCAGCTTTGAGGGTTCTTTGCTTTGTTGGTAAACCCACTAAAAAAAACCAACCCATATCATAGTCCTCAACACACAGTCACAGTCTGTCTCAGCTGGTCACTATTAATCTGGATGGTACAAAGCACTAAACTGTAAAATTTCTGTATTCTATTTCTTGTTGGTGATTTTTGATTTTCAGGTAGCAATTATGTCCAGATTTTTAAAAAGTTCTCAAGTTTTAGTGCTTTAAAATTTGATGTATCTGGGGAGAAACATCTTCAGTCACTGCAATCCTGCATTTTCCACAGAGTTTTTAAAGCCTGAATATTCTGCTGTTTTTGAAACTGATGCTTTTGAAAAATACCACATTTGATCCATATGTAAAATGGGTGTTGTGGCCAAAGAGCAGTAAAACGTATCTAGCTCTATGTTTACTAAGTTGTTTGAGCATCTTTGAGCAAGGGGAGTGCTGAAATGTCCAGTATAATTCAGCCTTGTTAGAACATTTACTGGTCAACTGCCTTCCCCTGAGAGCCATTAAGATCCTTACTGAGGGTAGTTGTTAGTATCACATTACAAGAAAACAATGTTAAGGCAACCTCAAAAACAAAGGTGACTGGCAAAATGTTTTCTCTTGGTGGAAATGAGCATCACATTACATTTCACTACTATTTGTTTGCTTTGGAAAGGGGGGGCTAGAGATTTTTGCCTTGTCCTTAGGGCAGCAATTTGCTCACCTTACACTTTCTAGTAGTGAAAACATTTGTTCAGATTACTGTGTTTTCATCTGATCTGCTCTGTTGTTTATATAGAGGTTGCTTTTCAGTAAAATGCAATATAATTATTGACACAACTTGATCTGCTCTCTAGATTGTATCAAACTGACTGGAACACACAGTAGAAAATGGGTTCTCTTTGTTGCTTTAGGTCACAAAAACTGTTGAAGTCAGTTAAGCCAATAGACGTTCCAAAGGGATGTCTTGCTGTACTTCCAGGACCTCCACACACAGTATTTGGAAACAGATCCAAATGTACCTGACTTTAGTCTTCTCAGAAAAATAGAATGTAATTCTGTTTTGTGGCAGTGGCATGTTATAATGTAGGGGTAGATAGAAAGGGGGTGTGGGAGCAGTCAGGCAATGAAGCTGGAAAATGTGAATAGAGGTCTGAGGGAGCTGGAGTGTGCAGGTGGTCCCCAAGAGTAAGTTAAGAGATCAAGAAACCAGGGTGTACTTTAGAGTGTATTTTGTATATGGACAAAGAAGCCATGATCAAATCCACATGCTTTGGTTCTGGACAGGATTTGAAACTACTTTCCCATCCAATAAAACTTTCATCTTTTTCTCAATACATATCATGTAAACCCCAATTATCTCTATTTCTCTTAGCATTTTAAAACTTCAATTGCCTCAGTGGCCAAATTTCTGGCCAATCCCAAGAGCAGAATTAGTTTCTAGTTTCTAGATGTACAAGAATGGATCATGGCTACCTTGATTTGGAGAGGACCATTTCTGATCTCTAAAGTTTATTTTGACTTACATGATGCTCTTGTTCATATTTAGTAGAGATTATCTTTTTAGTAATGAAAATGTATCATGGCTATATACATTGTCAGAGATCACTGGGAGTTTAACTAAATTAAAATGCTGTGATACTTCACATATAGTTCTATTGAAGGTAATGACATGAAACCTTTGTAAGAACTGCTAAAATGTCCATTCTTTTGGTCCAGCAACAGTGAAAACTCCTGACTGGCACTTTTAATTTGTGCCTGTGACCTGGATCTTTGAAACTTTATCTGCAAGAAGAGTGGAAATCTTCAAAATGAGTTTTCAGCACCAGCTTCCTGTTTACATTGTTCAGGGGTAGTTACAGATTGTTAAAACGTAGTTGCTGTTTATGGTTAATGATACAATTGAGGCATCTCTGTGCAGTTCTCAGCCATTTAAAACCCTCGTAAAATAACCCAAATAACAGGATGATCAAAGCAATATCACTGGCTCTGCATGATAGTGTGACTGCAGCATTTGCAACCATTACTGTAGAGTGCTATAAATATATTTGAAATAGCACAAAAGAGATGTTCAGGTTACAAAAACTTTAGTTCAGACCAGGATAGAATCATAAAATAAATATCCAGCTCCATTTGCTCTCCTTGAATATTGCCAAAAACTGTCTTTCGATGCCTTGTATAATATGCCTAATTTGCAGTAAACAGGTTCTCAGCATTTATTTGAGAATCAGGATTCATTGAAGCAGCACAAATCAAGCATACAAACACGGAGATTCCAGAATAATTAGAAAGCCTTTGTTGTTTTGATGTTTTTTTTCTCCTTCCAGTTGGGTTCTTAAGGCAGGTGACTTGTGATTTCTTTGTGAGGGTTATGATGCATATGCTTTGCTGGGTCTGGATGATTTCAGAAAGTAGTGTTTTATTTTTCATGAAAAGCTTTTAGTTGTCATTGCACACAGTGTTGCATAAGTCAATGATAAATCAAACTAATAGATTTTAAAAATGAAGCGTTAGAAGGTTTTGTAGTTTAAAAGAAATCACAACAAAGCATGAGTGCTGACTTTTTATCACCTCTCCTTTGAGACCCAGTTTATTTCATCATTGATGTGAAGCATGTAGAACAAAACAAGATGACCTGTTTTCATCCTTGGTATAATTCCACTAAAGTAAAAAGCCTTATGCTTGGAACGCATTGGTCCCTATGTAAAAAAGGTCCTCACTCTTCCCAAGAGAAGACTGAAACTGGGTTCTGTCTGTTTTCATCGACACCCTTTATCTCACATCAAGGGTAGCTGATTGAACACAAGGAATTCCTAATACCAGTCACTTGTCATTCAAGCTCTTCTGGTTGGGGATACAGTGTTTCTAGCTTTCGTTGGCAAAGTGAAAATTACTTTGTTTAGCAGGGCCAGGGACTGAATGAAGCTGGCAAGCAACTTGCATGTGTTCAGTTTCTGTAGGTGATTTTTGGAGTGATTTTGAGGTGTGAGTATAAATAAATCATAATTACAGTGTTTTCTTCTAAACATATTTGCAGTATTGGGATGACTTTTCCATGCTTCATTCAGGGAGCACTCCAAATTTGACTGCAATAGCATACCAGTAATAACAGAAAGGAACAGCTTTTAGATTTTAGTGATCATTTAACTGCAATTTTTGATTAACATGTACTCTACAACAGTATTCACCATATATATCTCTCAATAGGTAAATTGTTATTTTCTACCATGTGCTAGACACTAAAGTAATGGTTATTAAAATGCTTCCTTGCCAGCTTCCATATGTATATTTTATACCTATTTCACATGGCAGCAGAGTTTGCTCCTCAAAGTAGGTGCACTTCTTGTAATTTTCTATGGCTCTTATAACAAAAATTCTTTGAATGTAACTTTATAGGTAGACTTTTACTTTAATTTCTAGGATTGGCAGTGGAAATTACAATACAAGAGAAGAAAGAGGCAGGAAATGCCTAACATGGTTGCAGGCATTTGCCTTGCCATTTTTCCGTCATTTTCATTCCTTGGTACAGTGAGAACCCTTCCAAAACCCTCTGAAACAATCTGCCATTGCTGCTTGCTTGACACTGCTGGAGTCTGAAAGGGACATTGGTTAAAGTTAGTGGGTAAGGAAAACTTTCAAGATGTTCACTGTTATAATTTACTTTGAGTTCAGCTATTTAGGGGGCAAATAAGTTGTCTAAATCCACTTGGGGTGATAAATCCTCTAAATTTGTAATAGATCTGAATAATTTTTATGTTTTCCTTGAGAACAGCATTTGAAAGTGCAGATGTGAGGATCGTTATCTTAATGACACCACTAAAGTCTGGGCAGTCACAAAGGCTTTCTCACATAGTCAGACTGTCCTGGGAGAATCTAATTTGCTGTTGAGGTATAATACCAAACAAATGCTTTTCATTAAGGGGCTGCATGAAACAGTATCAGTCTAACAAGAGGACTAGGCCTTTGAAATGTAAACAAAGTAGCTCTCAAGGTAACATCCATTGCCTTTAATTGAATCTTCCTTGAAACCAGCAGTTTCCTTGGCAGAAGAAAACAAACTTTTACTGGCACACTGCTTCACCCCTCCAGCTTTTACCTTACCACATTAGGTATCGGGGGAGGTTGTAAGAAAATGAGTACCTTTTCTGAAGTGTTACAAAACCTTATGCTGCTATCATAATGTTTGAATTTATCTCAGTGGTGGCAAGATGTTAATATGAGGGTCTGAATTGCAGCAGTCTTCTGTTTGAATGTGAACCATGGTTCTTCGCACTGTCACCTACTCAGTGAAAGCTGAACACATCTTGGCCTTGCACAGCATTTGCTGGGAACAAAATCCAAACTTTTGGCATGCTGCTTTACTTTGAAAAACCATGATTTTATATCCCATGCATGTACCTCCAGTAAAGCCTTGAGGTTATTCAAGTGAAGAAGACATTGCAGGACTGGTGTGGTTTTTCCTGCTTTGTGACAGTCTGAGGCTTGACTATCAGCAGGTATTGAATCCCTGATACAGGACCCTATGTTTATGAGGATTTTTCTGTACAATCACAGCTATGTAGGTATAAAAAGAACCAAGCACAAGCACATATGCAGATTTAATTTCTAAGAAATTATGTGCATTATGACACAAAAGTACAGACACTAAAAACAAGGAATGAATTTGGCATCATTCCAAAGTCATGGTTCCCCCCCCTGTAATGTATATTGTCTGTTCCTTTCTTCACTGTATTGGTGCCAAAGGATACAATGGATGATCTGTTAGAGTAGACAGAATTAAGAACAAACACTCTAGCTCAACCAACTAAACAAATGCAAAGAGGTCCGTGGGCTAAGATACATATAGACCAGAAGAATAAGTTATCCAACATTAAACAAAGCATATGCAAACTTCAAATAACATAAATGCAAAAATATATGATTCATGTATTGTGTGTATATATTTATTTTTGTATATGTGCAACTAATTGAACAAATGTAATGTACATACAGTAGAACCATGAATTGAAAACGCATCTATTGGAATGAAAATAAAATTAAATGATTTAGCAATAGAAAAAACATCTTTTTGGACCAGAGACATGGTTAATTGTTTTTGAAATACTGTCTGTGTTAACATTGTTGCATGTGTGGAAAGAGAATTTTATCAATTCTGGTTCTCCTAATGATAGTTCAAGTCATAGGACTTAATTCTCACTGTGAGTCATGAAGATAGTCCACTGCACAGTGCTACTGTTTCAGAGCTTGGAAACTGCAGCACGAAACAACAAATACGTTTGCTGTAGACATTAATAACCTGCAGTTATAAACCACCAGTCTCTTAAACTCTGTAATCAGTAACTGTCATGCATTAACACACTGTTCATTAGCTGCTTGTAATTTAAAGTCAAATGCAAGAGAATGTATACATTTCCACAGTGCAGTCTGCATGCACACTGTCCCATTTTGGGTGGGATGTATTATGGAAAATGTGAAGACAACTCATCACTAGAAAGTGTTGTGTTTCCAGTCATCAGGAAAAAAATGTTTAGCTAAGGGGAAGTGGCCTAGTATTAGTACAGACTTTCACTACATAGTCTTGTAAACTTATTTATCAGTCCTGCACTTCTAGTGAGGAGCAACACCCTAAGAACTCCTGGGGTTGGGGTTTTCTTTTGGTTGTGGAGTTTTATTGTCTGGTTTGTGAGGGTAAAACTTGGTTTAATGTTTTGAGAATAATCACTAAAGTAGGTGAAGAGCCTCTGGAAGTGCATTAAATCAGATTTAAACCTGCAGTGAGGATATTCTGAGAATGTAACTTCCAAGTTTAGTCTCAGCAACTGGAACCTTTTTGTTGGGATTTTTATTCAGTGTGCAGTAAATGCAGCTTCAGCCTCATGAAGAATGTGTTTCAACTACTTTTTTTTTATGGGTGTCAGTTAAGAATACCATGTGTTTCGATGTCAGAAGCTGCTGCTTTTTACTTTGTGGCCTTGTGGTTAGCAGCTTGTCAAACTGGGGAGTGGTTTTCTCTGTTTGAGCTATGTCTAATGTTTATGGGAGGTTTTACACCTGGGCCATGAAAGCCTCTAAGAAATGTGGATCTGATTTCAAGTGCAACATCCTCAGGATTTCTGTTTGATTCTTAGGCTCCTCTGTAGGGAATAGAACGGCACATGCCAAACCTGATGATGAATTCAAAATACAAACTACCTAGAACTGAACCCAAATCTTCATACATGTAATAGGAAAGGATTTTCCTAGCATTTTCTTTCTGCTCACTGACATGGCTTACACCCTATATGGGTATGAATGTGCTTTTGCATTCCTTTGAGTGTGCAAAATCTTGGTACCAATTTCCTTTTTCTCCTGTAGCCTTGTACTAAAACCAAGAGCTATCCTGAACAGAATGGAAAAAACAGTTTATGAAATGTCATTTAAGGCTGAAACTTAAATTCAAAGTGAAGGAAAATGCTTGCTGTGTCTGTCTTGTATTTGTATGCAAAGAGACTTCCTTGAACTGTTGCCTGTGTTCTGATGGGCATCTTTCTTTGTCTGGTAATTTAAACAGTGAAAGTCCACAGAAAATAGCAGGTTCTTAGAGGAAGTTAAAGAAAATTACAGAACATCCACAGCACTATGGAAAATACAGCACAGGCACATCTGCCTACCTGGGAGAGCAAAAGCAGATAGAGCCTGGACTCTGCTGAGAGTAAACTGAACTGCTGCTGGTCAAATCTTTTCTATATGACCACTTTAGGTTGAGTTGTGATGAAGACTGATTTGCCAATTTGTAAGATATTTACATAATGTGTATTTCCTTATCATGCTTGAACGGCATACTGACTACCTGCTTACTGGACAGGGAGGTAACACAGGATAACTTACACTGCATGTGTGTATGCTCTGCTATTTTCAGGCCATTATATGGGATAATAGTATTGCCACAGTCAAAAAGATAATTCCTTCAGTAAAGCCTCATAATGTAGCAACCCTATGTACCTTCAAATGTTGGATAAATTTTGGTATAGTATTCCTGGAAGTGATGTGTGAAACTCCAGTTATGAATCAGAATACCTCTACGGTATGCTCTGCATAAGTGCTGGGAGAAGGAGAAGATGATCAAAGGAGATGATGATCAAGGATCTTATTTCTTTGCCTTATTTAGTTCTTGTTGCTACATAAATAATGCAAATATAAGTGGAGTCACAGGGATCCCAGTCTTCCCTCAGCTATGAATATAGAATCACAGAATAGTTAGGGCTGGAAAGGACCTTAAGATCACCCAGTTTCAACCCCCCTGCCATAAGCAGGGACACCTCACACT
>NDXB01010238.1:7792-68310 GCA_002631895.1 Agapornis roseicollis
CACCATCTCACTTCACATAATAGGTATGAGACTGTGCAAGTGGAAGCAAGCAGTAGTTCATCTAGCATGGAGGTGTCACTGAGGTTATCTTTTGTCCTGTGTCAAAGCAGTTTCCATAGAGAAAAAAATCAGGTCATTGTCATAGGAGACTCCTTTCTGACAGCAACGGAGGGCCCAATATTCAGACCAGACCCACTGCCTAGTGAAGTCTGCTGCCCCTCTGGGGCCCAGGTTAAAGATGTGAAGAGAAAGCTTCCTACCCTGGTATGGCCCTTAGATTATTATCCATTACTGATTTTTCAGGTAGGCAGCAATGAAGTTGCAGCAAGAAGCCTGAGGGCAAGCAAGATAGACTTATGGGCATCGGAGCAACTGGTTAATGGATCTGGAGCACAAGTAGTGTTCTCCTTTATCCGTCTGGTTGCAGGGAATGTTAAGAGAAGAAACAGAATCAGCAGATCAGTGCCTAGCTCTGAGCCTGGTGAGGCCAGCTGAATTTTGGGGGTTTTGATCATATATCAGTCTACATGACACCAGGCTTTCTGGCAACAGATGAGGTATACCTGTCTCTAAGGAGAAAAATGATCATGCAGGAGTTAGCAGGGCTCATTGAAAGAGCTTTAAACTAGATATGAAGGGGAAAAGGGGCAAAATGAGGCATCCCAGTAGACTGGAATTTGGCAAATGTGACACCCATCTACAAGAAGGGCTGAAGGAAGATCAGGGAACTGATCAGGGAAGGTCATGGAGCAGATCATCTTGAGTATCACCACATGGCATATACAGAACAACCAGATGATCAGCTCAGTCAGCGTGGGTTTAAGAATGGCAGGTCCTGCTTAATTAACCTGATCTCCATGACAAGGTGACCTGCTTAATGGATGAAGAAACTGCTGTGGATGTTGTTTACCTAGTCTTTAGTAAAGCCTTTAACACCATTTCCCACAGCATTCCCCTGGAGAAATTGGCTGCTATGGCTTGGACAGCCAGACTGTTCCCTGGGTAAAAGAACTGGCTGGATGGCTGAGCCAAAAGAGCTGTGGTGAAAGGAGTTACATCCAGTTGGTGGCCAGTCGCAGGTGGTATTCCCCAGGGCTGTTTTGGGCCAGTTCTGTTTTATATCTTTATCAGTGGTCTGAATGAGGGGACTGAGTGCACCCTTAGCAGAGCTTGCAGACAACACTAAGTTGGGTGGTATTGACTGGCGAAGGGTCTAGAGAACAATTCGTATGAGGAGCGGCTGAGGAACTGGGGTTATTTAGCCTGGAGAAAAGAAGGCTGAAGTGAGACCTTATGTCTCTCTACAACAACCTGAAAGGATGTTGTAGCAATGTGGGTGTTGGTCTCTTCTCCTGAGTAACAAGCGATAGGACAAGAGGAAACAGCCACAAGTTGTGCCAGGGGAGGTTTAGATTGGCTATTAGGAAAAATAGCTTCACCAAAAAGGCTATTGAGCATTGGAACAGCTGCCCAGAGAAGTGGGTGAGTCACCACTCCGCAGGTATTTAAAAGATGTGTAGATCTGTGCACAGGGCCATGGCTTAGTGGTGGACTTGGCAGCACTAGGTTAGCAGTTGTTCCAAAATGATTCTGCAATACACTGCTGTCTTCAGGAATGTTTGAATTGTCTTAGAAAAAGAATATTATGGTCAGACCAATTCTGAGGCTTCTTAGATCTCCAGTGAAAATAGAGATCACAGGGGACAGAGGTACAAGCTGATGGGGACTAATTGGGTTGTATGGATAACATGGTGCTAGAATTTTTCTGAAGATTGAAAAGTTCCTTCTTCTGCTTGCAGTCTCTTCCAAGCTATAGCCAGTAATAGATTAGACACAAACCTCCAATGCCAGGTCCAGGGTTCTGTCAAATGTTTCCTTCTTCTGTGCTGAGGTAGTTCAGCTTGCTGCAACCAGTAGAGCAAGGAAAAGGACAATCCAGAACAGCCCCTCTGTGAGACATGTTGTTTTATCAAAATAACATGTTCTGTGGTGTAAAGCAGATCACTGTTCTGCAGGCCAGTAGAGTGTTATTGCTTGTAGGGATTAGTAATGCACAGCAGCCTAACCTTACCTGCTGGAACAAACTTGTTAGTCTGCACAGAAGTACATATTTTATTCCTTTTATTATTATTATTTGTTTTTTTTAATATGACATGGTCTTGTTGCTATATCCTCTATTTCATGACTGCACCATCAATAGAAGCTAAAACCCTGGAGAGTGAATTGGATTCATGTTTTTCATGAGGTCTTTCCATGGACTTAAAAAATCAGACTGGAAAATAGCGACTTCAAACTTTATGTTAACTACAGGAATGTAATGCACTGCCAATTCTCATTATTATAATACATTTTCAATATTCTACACCAAATTATAGCATGATCATTTGCTGTGCATGCATGCTAAAATATTTCTAATTTTCAAAAGTATTACAAAAGTAATCGCTCAGAAATGGAGGGGAGAAATCCCTACTATCAATTATTTATTATTAGCTAATCATTATTCAGAGAAATATGTATAAAGCAAACCCTTCATTTTTATCAGGAGTTCCCAAATTTAAAGACATTCTTCTTACTCAACCCATTTTTCTGATTCCCATTTTACAGGAATTGATAAGACAGGATTTCACTCCAGGAATAAATGCTGACCTATTAATGAACATGCTGATATAGCTGTCTTTGCAAAGACCAAACTCTGGTAGAATGCACCATTAATAGGTCCTTGTGTGAATATATGCTTAGAACTCCTTTTTGAGCTGGAGTTGAAAGAGGTAGGACCATTCTGGAGATCCCCAATACCCGGACACACAGATTATTCTTTCACAGAAAAAAGGACTTCTGATTTCATATCATTAATCCCAGATCAATTTACTTTCTCACTGCTTCTTTGCCGAACACTGAGACTTAGCTGTTGGTGTCCACCTCAGAGGGTCCTGCCTACTGAACAGTCCTCTGCTCTTGCTGGGCCAAAGCTGTTCCCATGATGGGTGCTACGATCCCATGCTCAGAATGAACCTGCAGGAAAAGAAGAAAGAAATAAGAGATAAGAGACATTTCATTCAAACTGTCTGTACTGTATCAATACAAGCAAAGACCCCACTTGGCCAGGGCTGAGTGCCACCTTTGAGATAATATTCTGTACATCCCTGTGAGAGGTCTAGTCTGGGATTTCCTCCATATCCTTTAGCTGACGTGGGGCCTTTTCTCCACTATCCTTCAGGATTTATGGGCAGCTGGGGCTAGAATTTTATATCATGATGACAATACGAAGAATTCAGGCACCTCAGCAGATAATAAAAGCTTTCTGTCTTCCATTCATATATTAATGTGTTAGTGTAAAATAAGGAGACTGATACTTTCTTTTGCCAAGAAATTAGTGAAGAGCAGCAGAAATATCTGGAAGCCAGCAGGAGATGTGCAATATAATTAAACTGTTGTCACTGCTGATAGGTTATTATCAGCAGGTAACAAGATATATGCATCATTACAAACCATCTTACAGTATTTTGTGCTATAACAGATGAGGTATGTCTTTAGTGGCAGAACAGGGTGATAACTCAGATATTCTTGCCATTATAGCTGCTATAAATTGCAACTTAACAGTTTAATAGTTTATCAATTAACTCCAGTGCCAATGCTTAAAAATTCTTTACCAAAAACCAGCTGATATTTTTACCCACAGAAAAATTGTTTCTAAGATCCTGCTTTATAAAAATACCCATAGACTAGAAGGGTTGCACTCTGTGTCTGTTAAAAATATCTTCTAGCAAAGTTGTGAAGCCAGTCCACCCATGACTAGAATATACCAGATTTTTAGGGTGCTTTTTTGTAAATATAATTTACTGGCTGTAATTTATTTTTGAGTAGAGGAATCACCATACTCTAAACCACTGGCCAAAACTGGTTCACATTTTGCTTTTCCATGGCTTTAGTCTCTGACAGAAAGCTATCATGTCAAGTGCTCAGTACTACTCTTCCCTATTTAAGCTATAAATAAGGACAGTGTAGAGAAATGTATTGTCTCAGCTGGAGAAAGGACTTGAACTCATCAGGGATGTCAGGTCACCGTCTGGCACATATCCTGTTTGTTGCAGATACAAAATATGATGATGCAGTTGTTGAGCTTATGATCTTGTGAACAACACTTGCAGTAGAAAACCCATTTTATGTAAAGGAATAACAACGCTGACAAGTTTTAATTTTACATATCATAAGTGTATGAACTTCTTATTAATAGTTAACATGTTGCTAACTATTACTAAGATAATATCAAACATGATGGAAAATCAAGCATGAACTCTGCCCATTTTTTATGTTGCATTGGCTAATTAAGAGTTAGGGCACTTGTACCAGTGGTGTATGCATTTATCCCTGGCAAGTGACAAAGTGTAACTGTCTTCCTGCAAAAGGAAGTAAAAAACTTACCTGCCCTTCTAGGACTAAGGAGAGGTGTTGCAGGAACATGGAAATTTATGTGCCTGACTTCTGAAAGCTGCAGCTGGTGACTGCCATCAACCTGCTTGTGAGAGTAAAAGGTACCAATGTAAGCACACCTGTTAAAAATAACTACTTATGCCTGTTTGTATAAGCCATACTGGCTTTCTCCTGGGTCATGGACCCTCAGTTTAGATGTCATTACACTAACAGACATCTGCATATCTGTAAAAAACGAGTGTGTTTTTATGAACACAGGAATGGGAGTCACAGGAATTCTTGTGGGGTCATCTACTGTAGCCTGTGGAAGAAAAAAAAAGTATGGTTTGTTTCCCTGCTAGTGTACTTTGGTAATGGTGTAGTTGCTAGGTGGAGGTTTTCATCATGCTGTTTCTTGGCAGCAGAAACACAAATAGTGTTTCATATTCCCGAGTTTAGATCAGTTCTGGGTTAATATGATTAGTTTTACTCAGGGCTACTACATGGAGCGTAGATCACTGCTGGGCAGCAGAGAGGATCTCTGGGAGCACATCCAGGATTGCACATGTCTCTGTTATCAACCTGGGGACTCCAAGTGTAATCCTGCCCTGTGATGACCAACACTGGATGCTGGTGATGGCAGAAATCATCAGACTGGGGTTTACATGATGCTTTGCTGCTTACAGATTTCTTTCATTCATTTTATTTCATTCTATTTTTTTAGTTAATTTAAATTTTTTTATTTAATAAAAAAAATGTCTTCAGCCTTAGTTGCACTGTATCTTACAGTAATTTGTTATACAAGCCCAACAAATGTGATTTTACACTGGCTAGAATACATAAATATATAGACAGAAATATAAAACCAAGGAAAACAAGGAAAAGCAGATGTTCTGTATTTCATGTATTCTTTTTAATGGCCCCATGTCTGATTTGCTACACATTACTTGCACCGTGTTGTAAATCCAGACTAATTAATTTTATTTGCCCTCCCTCTTTGGCATCTATCAGTATAGTATGCAACTGCTTCTTGGACTTGAATTAGTTCATTTTTCTCTAAAGTCCTGAAGGATAAGAAAATGGGAACTTTACTTTGAAAAAAGATTGGAATGTTAGAAGAACCTACTGATTTTGGGTCCAGTATATGATACTTGGAGATAGATTTATTTTTCTTTTTTTTTAGGAGATTGTTTAGCACTCTCAAGGGTTGTCTTCTGTTCACCCAGTATATTCTGTTGCAGCTGTGAGAACTCAATGCTTTTCGGACTAAGCTCTGTAGAGGGCACTCATTTCTTCAAACTGCAGCATCTACATTGGAGAAACATGCATCTGAGCTAACTGATTATGACAAGAAATATATACCTGGAGACCATGAAACACCTCAATCTAAAGGCAGATACATAAAGCAGCTGAAAGTCTAGATTTCTTGTAGGAGGGAACTTAGAAAATTATCTCAGCTTGTGAAAAATATGGGTCAAGGAACTTACCTGAATCATACAAAGATGGTGATGAAGGCAGGATAGGACTCTTCTTCAGGGCTGCTTTCAGCTGCCTTTTTCATTGAACTCATGTTTTTCTTTCTGTGATCTTCTGCCTCCTTTTCTATACATCTTTCATGTTTAAATAAGGACACTTATATACTGTTTTTTTTCAAAAGCTTGGTCCATTTTGTGAACAGAATCCATTTTGTTCATCAGTCTTGTGAGAGAAAAAGGAAATTGTTACATCATAGAACCATAGAATGGTTTAGGTTGGAAGGGACCATCAAGATCATCTAGTTCCAACCCCTCTGCCATGGGCAGGAACACCTGCCATTAGACCAGGTTGCTCAAAGCCCCATCCAACCTGGCCTTGAACAATGCCAGGGAGGGGGCAGCCACAGTTTCTGTGATTAAAGATTTAATACCCTTTAAAAATTATGAACTCATGGGAAAGCAGTGAGTATGGGATTGAGTTTCAAGTTCTCAAGAAGAATATGCTTAGGTTTCATAGATCTTTATGCTCCACTCAACCTTCCCTTCTTCCTTCCACCTCTAGTGCAGTGCTTTCCATTTGTAGTACTTAAATTCCATTGCTGTGCACCAGTAGCATCATGGATTTCTGTTCCTCAGCATTCACCATGTTTTTCCTGTAGGAAGGCTTTCTTTGAATACAAAGAGTTCTGCTTGCCTCTGAGCTTCCAAGATGGATTATGTTCATTGTGAAGAGATTGCTGGAGACCAACTACACAGTGCCAACAAATCACATCCACAATTATGTAAACTAAGGCACTCATGACTTTGCCAATTTTATGCAGGTTTTCTAGGCTGCCCAACTTGAACACATTACTAAAAAGCACAGCTTTAATCAGACAGTTATAAGCATTTTTCTTCAGATGAAAGAAATGCATATTTCTGCTAATTTATTTTTGGAAATGACTGAACTGCTCTTGCTGGAACCTAAAATAATTAGCTGAGAAAGTAATTCAGTGTTGGAAATTTCAGCTCTAACAATTTCAGCTTGACCAAATCAAAAGCAACTGAAAGAGTCTTGCTGTTTGAGACCCAGCTGTAGAAGGCCCTAAGAAAACTGTAGGCAATAGTCCCTTTACCTGTATGGAAATATGACTGTGTTCCTAGCCTATGTCTTTGAAATTATCAGTGTTTATTTTAATTTTCTAAGAAAATAATGCTCGTGCAATCACACATCTGTTCATTTTTGTATATTTCTTCCTCCCTCCGCCATCAGATTTTTTAATTCAAGGCCTAATTCATTGAATAATTTATGTTGGAAGGGGCATTTACAGGTCACCCCTTCCAGCCTCCCATCTAAAGCAGGGTTAAGTTCAAAACTAGAGAAGTTTGCTCCGGTCTTGGTTGATTTTTTTAATACCCCTGAGGATGGAGCTTCCACAACTTCCATAAGTAGGCTCCTTCAAAAACTTATTTCTTGCTGATTGCACTGGGACTCCTTTTATTGTGTCATCTGTAAAAAGGTAAATGAAATGTAAGCAAATGTAGAAATGGGGAATGAGGTGGGTTAAACAGTTGTTGTGATCCTTGCTATGAAAACACCGCTTAAATTGTATACTGGGTTGCTGTTTTACCCAGCCTTTGTTCTCATTTATTCTCTTCTAATTTATTTTATAAGATAAGGGAGACCAAAAGTAAAACCACATAGCTGGACTGTACTGTGTCTATGTAAAAGGCAACTGTTAAAAGCAATTGTCATGCTGTGCTGTAACAGGAGATCTTTCCCAGCCTTTTATGAAAAGCAGAATTATACTGATATCAATGACTTTAATATTAGCTACCTGGGCTACAACCTCTCTTCTGATTATCATCAAAAGTCACAAAAATTATCTTTTGATGCTAATATACATCCCTTAGGGGGAACACCCCTTACTTTGCAACATTTAAAGAAGAGTCTCTATTATCTAGACAAAAATGACCCTTCAGAAAGTCTGTCTTGTGTTTTCCTTTAGTTTAGAAGACTTAAAGGGATCTGCAATAGTTACTTGTGAAATTTCAGCAACTTCCTGCTTTGGATGCTCTTAATACTGGGCTGAGAGCCACACAGAACTCTATTGCAACATTACACATGTTTTTTCCTCATTTAGGTCCCACAGTGTACTTTCCTGATCCAGACTCTGTGCTTCTTTTCTGAGTAATGAGTCAGCAGGCAGGGTGCTGGGGATGGCACAGCCAACACCAAACTCTGCCAGAGCATTGAGCAGACTGGAGAGTCAGGTAAGTGTCACTTAAATATGACAATTTAGGAAATTTCAGAACAGCTTTAAATGTTATTTTACAGCCCAACAAGAAAGCTAAGTAATGTAACAAATCTAAGGCTTGCAAACATCTCCAGTATTTTAGATAAGATCACTAGCACCCTGTAATTTTCTGCTGTTTTTCTCACTCCTTGTTGTTCACTTGTAAATAAGTCTGGATTTTTTCACATTTTTCAGTTTATTTGTGGCACAGCAAGTTCTAGCAGAATTATTCTTCTGCTAGGGCTTATATCTATGCCTAGCTGACCTTTTGTAACATGCAAGACCATAAATCCTGAAACTCAAGTGTTTGATACATGAGGAAAAGCCCTTGCAAGTGTCCAGCCTCTGTAGTACTATTCATAGCTCCCAACATGCTTTCTAGGTGATTAGGTATCAGTTGCATTTCCACTGTGCAGGTGACCTTGTTGTAACCCAGAAGACATTAGCATACCGCTTTCAGTAGCCCCTAGGCTCACGCACAGCTCTGCACTGGCCTTCCCTTCTTCCAGGTAGGCTCCTTTCCTGAGCTGCGAGGGAGCGCCTTCCTGGAGCTGAGGGATGTGGCAACCTGGGATGGGGTTCTCCCATTTGATTGTCCAATGGCAAGAAGCAGAACAGAGATCTGCCTGCATGGTACCTTGCCATGGAGATAAAAACTGAGTGCCTCAGCTGTGGGCCCTTAAATGTGCAAGAGCTGAAGCAGGGCTTCAAGGCAATCATACATCTCTGACACCATGGCTCTTCCATGATGTCTTCACAGCCTCATCCCTCCCTGCCAGTATACTGCACTGTGGATAGATTGGTCCCTATGCAAAGCCAGTCTTCCTAATATGCAGGCAGGGGGAAAAGACAGTGTCCCAAGACTACTGAAACCTGCCCTAGGTGTCACTGCAAAATGCTTGGGTTAGTAGTCTATTGCCAGTAGCACACTTGGTTCCATTTTAAGGGATGTTCTCAGTTTGCTTCCATTAGAAAAAAAGTAGTATAGCACTAACACAGTGTATAAGTTCTCAAAATTTTCACTTTTTCAATATGCAGATGATAGTGTCACATTTTTTTTCTAAAAATAAAAATCCAGAGGCAAATGCAGTTTGTTTCAGCAAAGCTGTTATCTCTTTCTGATAGTCATCACTCTCATAGTCAAGTGACTAAGTAGCATATAAATTATTGAAATTAATTCCTATTATTCACTGCACTTTATAAAAGACAAAAATGAGACAGAGTTTGGCTGTGTATTAGTGAAATTTTGCTAGCAAAATTTTAACCACTTTGGAAATGACTCAGTCATCCCTGAACTGAGCTTATCCTCTGACTGAATGTTAATCCATATCTTCTGCAATTGTAAACCAAAAGGAATATGAATATGCTATGGATTGAGAAATTCATGCCTTTAGGCAATCATTACAATTAAAGTAAACAAACACAGCTAGAGCTTTATGGCATTTTGTTCCACTGATTTTGATTTCCTGTGCTTGGTTTTGCTCACTTCTGCATAGCTCCTGGAGACCCATGGAGAACAATTAAAAGCAGGTAGGAAATTTAGAAAAGTTAGAAAAATTGCCCCATCACATCTGAGATGGGTAGGAACAATAGGCAAATGCTTTTTTTCCAGAAACCTTCAAAATCATTCATATACTACTGAGATTCTGATACACAGTGTGTTGCTATCAGGTCTGAACATGACTACTGAAGAAAATTTATACCAGACTCTATTCCTAGAAAATACCTTAAAAGATCTCACAGCTCTATAAAACCCGCATGGCTTTAGCATATTAAAGGGATGCATTAAGCTATTCTAATTTAATTGGTACATGAATCAACATGCTTGGTTCTGTTTCTGCTAAATTACATAGTTAAAATGTTATTGCATTCACTCTTTCTAAAAATAGAATTCAAGTATATGAGAGCTGACAATATCATATAGAGTCTATTTAGAGACATTTACCTTTATGAAGACTCTGTGTAGCTTAATTTTGAGATTAAAATATGAAGACTTCAGTAATTCAGTCCACTGTTCATTTTCTGTAAATGTTGAAACAAATGCTTATTACAGAACACACACTTATTTAATTTGTATGGTAAAACATGAAGGAAATACAATGGAGATATTAAATTTGGCCTGATTTTAAGGAGACATTTTCATTGACATCATCTCAGGATCACTCTCACCCTTTCAAAAGGCTGGACGTTTTCAATGTAAAGTTTTTCAGGATGTGATGAAGCATTTGGGGTGAAATACTTCTGAATGATGTGAAATAAATCTGCCCTTGCAATCCTGATTTATGAGAGGGATTGACTTATTCCTCCAGCCAGAAACATGGTGTATGCATATGTGTTGAAGGAAGAGTGATGTGCAAGTTGGAGCTGGAAAAGACCAGAGGGAGAAAGAACAGAACTGAAGACTGTTCCCAGTAGAGAGCTCTGTATAAGGAAGTGCTTCAGAAGGCACCTTGGAACAGGAGAGGAACTTATGATTTTTGAAGGAAAATGTGTCAAGTTGCTGTACTTAACACGATTCTTGTGTTCCGTTTTCAAGAGGAGAACTCTTGAAACATCTATGTTGTCTTCGTAAGTTATTATGAGGTAATTTAGTTTAGAATACTTCTGATTATCAGTTTAAGGATGAAGGAGACCTTCTAGAGGTTTTGTTCTGCACCATAACTTCAGTGGTGCTGGGAAATATGAAAATAATACCAGGACCTAGAAGGTGATCTTCATAGGCTGAACCTACCCCATGTTTTGGTATGAATGTGATTTCTACCACATCTATTCTGTAACTGAATGGATGCCTACTTTGATTAGTCAAAAATATTTTGAGAATATAAAATAATTATCACTACAGACATTGATTTTATGTGCATTCCTTGGCTGATGCCATCACTTCTCCCCATAAGAGTCAGTAGTTTAAAATCAAGCCATTTGCTTTCGTTTTCTTACCAGATAGAAGCCAGCTGCTGGGAGCTAGAAAGAATATAGGGAAAACCTAGTGAAGAGCTCTGAATACCACACAGGCATAAAAAATTCTGTTATGGGTATCTACTGTTACCAATTACATTCTCTCTAGCTGATCAGCACACAAAGTGTAGCTCTCCTTTCTAGTACTGAAATTTATCTGGATCTTTGAGAAAACAGTCTTCAGCAGTTGGATACCTATAATCCAGGCAGCTTTACTGGCTTTCCTACTCTGTCTTTCAGATTATTCCATACTGAAAACCACATGACTTGTATATTGTACACAAAATCCCGTACACCACTAACATTTGTTACCTAATAGAACCTGAACATATTATAAATGTATGGTGATACATTATTGATATATTCACTCTTCAAGTATCTATGAAACTTTTTCCTGAGGGAATCTTTGTGAAGCTTTTCTCATGTTCTACTTTTAAATTAATTTTTTTTCCTGTCTTCCTTTTCTTTTTTTTCTTTTTTTGAAGGACAAAAATCTCCAGTCATCTCTAGCCATTATGTAACTGAAAATATCTCTCAGATTTATAAGATTCTATGGATGTTTGTAGATTATTTTGTATAATTTAAACGACACATGAATATTTCAGCTCTCATTTGAAATTGTGTGCAATTGCAAGACACATAGGTCATAGTGAGGGCAAAGTAGTTTTCTGGTAGTTTTCATCCAGCTAAAGATGAATACCTTGACAATAACACAGATTTATGTGCAGTGCATATATGACAACTTTTAACAATAAACCAATGGATAATTTGACTACCACTCTAAGTTAGATAAGTGTTGAAAGTGAACTGCAATAAGAAAGTTGAGAGTGCCAACACAAGCTTTGTATTGCGCTTAATAGAAGTGATTTTTCAACAATAAGTTTTTCAACAAGATGGAGGGCTAGTAATGATCCCCTGTACTTTCTAGGTTCTGAAGGTTTTTGCAAGTACCTTTCCTAACAGCTGAGTGCTCATACCATAGTGGAAGTACAGTAGCATCCAAGAACTTGGACTGATTTATCTCAAAGCAAGTTAAGACACCTGTTTTGTCCTGACTGAAATATCAGCAAACAAAAAACCCTTCATTTAAATAATGCATCTTAATTTTGATTTATATTTATATTTCAGTTCTGTTCTAAAGAAAAGGTCATTTTCTCTAGTTCATATAGCCACTAGATTTTTTTTGCAAAGGAAAGAAGACTTTTCTTTAAAAATACTACTTAGTATTTCTAACAGAAAAAAAACCAACAATGAGTCACATTTCTTAAGCACTTTTGTAACATACACTTTCAGATTCTTAACTATTGCAATACTTTATCCTACCAGATAGTGAGTGGTGTCTTTACTTGCTTGTCTGTTTTGTAGTTTGCTTACAACTTTGGTCGGTCTTTAATTCCAAAGAAATGGGAATGGACGTAACATGTTCAAGGAATATTTGAGTCTTGTCTTGTGTGAATTTAATATGATTAGCTAAACTATTTCTGATACAGAAGAAAAAAGATACATTCTCAAAGTAATAGGTCATTCATTTTGCTCAGATTTTCTGAAGGGCGAGGAAACATCTTTTGGAAAAAAATACATTGTCCCAGGCATTCAGAATTAGTGAACGGTAGCACTTCCATGCATTTTTTTAATTCATAGTTTGCAACTACTAGAGAAGAAATTTTGTTTACTCTTTTTCAGCTAGGTTGCTCAGTTTTGAAACAACTATTGTAAATGATGAAAATGTTCTCATAGTGCCTGCTGGACTGAAACAAAAGTAAATAGATCAAAACCACAAAGAAATGAAATACTTGTTTTCAGGAAAAGAGTAAATACCAGAATTTGTACCATTGTAGTATCTGAAAATAATATGTGCATTTACTCAAGGCAGTGACATTGTGACTTTTAGAAAACTCAAGCTAACCTAAAAACCATAAGATATGTTCCCTTAGGTTATGCATGTTTGTAAAAACAGTACTCTTTAGAAAATTATATTGCAAAGAGGCCTCATTAATGTAACATTTTGCATTTTTTACATTACTTCCCATTAGATTTTAAGTTCAGAGCTTAACATTACCTGTCAAAATTTGAAATGTAAGCTAAAAAAATATTTATGTGGAAGAAACTGCTACATAAAATTCTAAAAAATCCATTAAAAAGCAAATAATTATCTATGCCAATAAACAGCAGGAAAAAAGGCTAGAGATGTTATGAAATCAAAAACACTAGCCCTGAATCTGACAAGCTTTGGAGGAGGTTTCAGTATACTCTTCTCTTGGCATTTACAAGTGGCTGTGGTTGGAGACACCAGACCTAGAGGACTTTTACTTATGGTCAGCTCTGCTATTCCTAAATTCAGTGTGGTGCTCATATCAAGGATATGTACCTAATTTTTAACCTGTAAGGACTACAGCCTTTTCTTATCTGCCTATAACAAGTTACCGTCAAGGTACATACTACCTGAAGACCATCAGGGACTAATGAAGAGTCATTATTTGTGACATGAATTTCTGCAGTCCTTTGAGCTGTGCAAAGATGATTTAATATAAAACAGGTTTTCAACAAGATGACGCCTGCATGGCCACTCTGATGCAAAACTGTTATTGGCTGCCTATACAGGTCTAAGACAAAGATCAGTAATATCAGTCAGGCTCTGAAAGCAAAATGTAGAAAACCCCATGTGCAGACACAGCAGTGTGCAGGCTCAATATGAAAGTGTAAAACAGATAATAGTATTATGTTTGGCCTAACCAATTTGAAAGAAGACCATGTGGAACTTACATGCATTTGGGTGAATATCTGCCAAAACCAAACTTTATTATCTTGTCTTAGAAAGAAAACAAAGTAAATTATTTCAGTGTTGCCTTCCTTTGGTGTCAAGCAAGCAGTAAGATGATGAAAGAGCAAAGAGAAGTCTATATAAGACAGCAGGCCTCAGATTGCCTTCAGCAAACCCAGTATTACTCAGGCAAACAGTACAACACACAGTTCTTAATATCTTTGTTAATTTATTTTTTTTTCCACAAAAAAAAAAAAAGACTATGATTGTGAGTCAGATCAAACACTATATCAGCCCTTGCTTAGAATGACATTGAACTAATCCCTAGCTTTACCATTCAAAAGTGATGAAAAAACTTGCTTGAAAAAAGGCTATGGGGATGTATTATCATTAGCTTATCCTCCTCTAATGCCTTCCCACAAGGTGGATGTGGCACATTTACTAAACCAGTTACCTGCAGCTGATTCAGGCATTTACTTCAGTGAGAGCTGCTGAAAGCAGCCTGTTTTGAAAATGAGACTGACTGATTGACTGATGTTGATCTGAAGATGTGCACTTTCCATTTTATAAGTAGTATTAATTTTTCTGGCAGCTTACATTTTCTCCCAAAATGTTCCTTTTACTTAACAAGACTAATCATAACTTTGTAAGTAATTCATATATATATATGTATATATATATTAATTTAATAGACTTGATTGACTTTTTGCCATGTGATCATGAGTTCAACTCACAATATATATTTCATCTCTTACAATTTATCTTGTGTCTTGTAGGAGCACATCAGAAATGTTTATTATCACTCAATTACTGTCAACAAATTGAGTTGCTTTTGGCTTAACATCTTGTATGCTAAATCAATG
Organism: Agapornis roseicollis; assembly: GCA_002631895.1. Classification (NCBI taxonomy): domain Eukaryota; kingdom Metazoa; phylum Chordata; class Aves; order Psittaciformes; family Psittacidae; genus Agapornis; species Agapornis roseicollis. The sequence goes on from NDXB01010238.1 coordinate 22,533, forward strand.
AAGTAAGAAATCCCAGAATGCAGACCCATAATTTTATCCAAGAGTTTACTGCTTTTCAATATTGTTCCACACAGCTTTACAATATAAAGGCAACCAGGGATTTATTTGTGCTTTGTAGTATTGCCAATTATTTTATATACAGCTGCTTTTAACATCTGTGTGAGGTTCTTTTCAGTCTTTTTAAAATACTTTTGTCTAAATGAATGTATTCACTAGTACAGACTCATCTTGCCCTGTCTGAAGGAAAATTTGAAGTTTTCCAAATGAGTGCTGTGCTGCAATGTTAAGAACTATGACAACCATTTATTCTTTTTTTTAAGAGCTGCGATACAGAAACCACTTTATTATAATTTACTATTGCTTGAGCTATCATTAATTTGCACACACATAACCTCTTCCATTCTTCTATATATTATGGGCTTGACTGCCAAGAAGTGAAGGAAAGCAATCACCTATAAAAATGGAAGAAACCTGAAATAACGATGATGACTGTATCGCATCCACCACTATATATACAGAAACAGTAGTTCATCATGCAATCTCAGAATTCGTTGCATTTCACAAAAATACATTCAAAATTTACATGAAAGCGGGTGGCTTTTGCAGCACACATTAGAGCTTTTCCAATAATCTTCTTCCTATATCCTGGGGCAAGAGATTAAGGATGACTATTCAGTTGTAAGTTTTACTGCATTATTATTTTTAAGTGATTTAGAGTAATATAAAGCAGAAATAATTTCCTTTCTAAGTTTGTTTGCATTAGCACATATTATTTAGTCTCTGAGATGAGTATTTTGCTAGGACTGAGATATTATTTGTCCAGCAATTGCTCCTGTGAAAACTATTTTCTAACTCTCACGCATCAGTATGACATCCTTTCTATGTTTTACTGTTTAATTTTCCATGTTTGGGACTGGTTTATGTGTCAACATGCTATTCCTAAGTGCACAAAAATTTTATCTGTAATTGTATTTTTGGTCCCAGTTGGATATTTGTTGGATATTTGGTCCCAGTTGGATATTTGTTGGATATTTGTGATGTAAAAATATCACAAATAAAATTTACAGGGAGTGCCTAACACTATATATATTTAGATCAGGACACTTTCTGCTAAGCAAACTTCAGTGCTGACTAGTTCTTCCTCTTTTTTTTATGTGTTTTATTAATTCCTTTTACATTTCAAGTATCCTGTGATTGAACTGCTTCCTAATCTGGAAGAGTATACTCTGAAAGGTCTTTTCACTAATTATTGCATATTGCATCCTGAGGGTGGTCATTTGGGGATAAATGTTCAAAGCCAAACATCTGTACCCTACAAATGAGATTTTTTTGTTGTATATCTTGTCTTTGCTGACTATGCCTTTAACTCATAAATTCTGCCATTACCAAGGCTAGGGGCTTCTCCATTTATCAATCACAGTGTTTGTCAAGAAAACCTATCAATACTATAATATGTATTTGCATCAAAACCACATTAAGTTGATCTTTCATAATTTAAGATGTGATCAGTACCTTGAGAAGACTGACAATACATGGAAGGATGTAAAAAGAAGGCAGCAGATATTAGATTTCTCTTCTGGCTGGATTTTGCCAGCTGGCAAAAAATGCTTAAGAGAGATCCTCAATTGACATGCAAAGGGTAAGTCTAACCTATGCAATATGTAACATGTTTGACATCCCAGTCTCTCAAGCATGTAAAGAGGGACCTGGCACCCGCATTTCAAGCAGAGCTATTAGTGGAAGAGGCCTTGTGGTCATGGACCATGCATTGTTCTGAGACTGTGAATGACAAACTAGCAAAAGCAGACAGACTAAAAGGAAAGCTTTTAATCCACAATGTTTATATTATATTCCACTACTAATACTGCAGCTCTAGATACTGCAGTGCTTCTGTTGGGCTTCACTGCTACTGTGACTGTGAGGTCCTTTGGAAAGCTATAGGATCATTCTTTGCATGAAGGACAAACTTCCTTTCAGGCCTATAGCCAACTAGGCATAGGACACACCTTCATGAGGCAATGATATAAGCCCCAGGTCTCAAGCATGTTTTGCAAAAAAAAAAAGTCAAAGGAAATATTTAACTTCTTATATTTCAAATTCTGAAGTTTATGTTATTGAGTGGACCAGCAACTAATCTGTGACCTTCAGGCACAATTTTCAAACAAGTATTGCAAGCTTTACTTTCTGGCATAAATGCCAATTAGCAAAAGCATATAGGAGAAGGAAGTCCTACTTGATGACAGTCAAAAGCAAATCAACAAGTATTTAAGCAAACCAGGAACACATAAACGCATTAGTGATTAAACTGAAAGTTTCCTGCTATGCTGATAAGTGAGAATACTCTTTCAAAGGTCAGCACTAAGCACAGACAAGCAGAATAAGCTAGGTAGGATAGTATTCCATAGGAAAGTCACCACTGTGCAATAAAAAAAAAGGAAAAATTATAGTTCTTGGGGGAGGGGAGTGAAAGGGAAGAAATAAAATAGGAATAATATTTAAAGAATGCCCAGTTTTAAAATGACAGCTGTAAAAATGCTTTATCCTGCCTAACTCTAGCTAAATACAGAACTTCTAAGAGAACACTTTAGCTTTGTGACATAAAGGCTTGAAGGCATAACGATCTGAGGCATGCTTTGGCTCTCATCCAGACAAGCATTCAAACATGTGATTCAGTTTAACACAGTAATTCCACTGACTTTCTTTCTGGATCAGCACAAGCTAGACAGAAACTTGGAAAACTTGCCTTGTGCCTTCAAACCTTGAAGAGGAGAGGTGCTGGTAATATGTGATGGAGTTTGAGGGCTGATTTCATAAGCTGCTATGCAAACATGGGTAGGAAGGGAGAAGAGAAACTAGAAGGGCTATGGAACCATATGTATTCAGGCACCATAATAGCAAAGAAGCAACTTTTTAATGGTCACTGCATGAAATTGTGTTTAGAACAGAAATTATCAGAGCTGTAAACCATATGTTTTTGATAGGTGGGACTAGTCTGTAAAAAATTGGGAAAGGTAATTATCACTGAGACTAGTCAGAAAAGGGAGAAAGGACTGAATCAAGGGAAAAGCTGTGTGCTAGAGGTCAAGAAGTCAAGTCAAAATTCAGAGTAACCAAAAATTAAGCAGATTAGACCTTGAGTTTTTTGTTGTTGTTGTTTTTTGTTTGGTTTGGGTTTTTCTGGGTGGGAGGGATGGGAGAGGAAGTGGTGCTGGTGTTATAAATAGTGAGAGATTCTTCAGACAATCCAGAACTCTGAAAGGGCTGGATATAAAGTCCTGGCAGGGGAGCACAGTGAAGTATGACTCACCAGCATGATACAGTCATGAAGAAAACACTGCTACTATCCAGTTCCTTATTTCCCATGAAAGATGAAAATATTAGCACCAGTTTATAAACTGTTCATGAAATCTCAGTACGTTGTACACTTCAGCACACTTGCTCCCAAGAACGGTGGCACAGATGAGGATTCATAGAGTCATAGAATTAACTAGGCTGGAAAAGACCTTTAAGATCATCAAGTCCAACCTTTACCCCATGTTTGATCATGTGTAGAACTATCCCATGAGACATGCAACTGCTCTAGGCTGTGCACAAGGTAAGCAATCCAACATGTGCCCCAATTTCTTGTTAAAAAAAAAAAAGTTACTTACAATAAGTAACTATTAAAAAAAAAGTACTACTGTGGCTTAGATTTTACTCAGTGGTGTCTGCTTTCAAAGTGCTTAATTTTAAGTTCATTACATAAACCGAGAGTATTTGTTTCCCGAACAGATTATAATGTATATCATATCTCTTCTCTGTATTTCAGAATAGCATGTGTTCACTGACAAAGGTTTTAGTCCTTAACCTAGAGCTGTATGTCATCAGAACAAAAGCTACAGATGAAAATGTGTATGTGTTTGACTATGAGCTGCTTGCTCCTTTGTCCAAAGTTCAAGCTTCTATAAAACAAGGGTATTAGAGATATAATGAAGACTGAGTGGAACTGGTTAATGATTAAACAGAGTAAGAAAATTAAAACTGACACTAACCAAAGAAAATATTTATATTACAACAATATGTGTTCAAGGCAGGAGAATAATTTGCCCAAACATGTAAGTGAGCTAACAATTCTTACGTTGTTGAGTAGCAGTTTGGATGAATTAATTAAGACATTTATTTAAAGAATGGCCCTAATTTGTTGAAAGGAATGTATCAGCTGATCTATTTGATGTCAAGAACCTCTTTCTCTATAAACAAATGGAATACCCTTTAAAGTATATATTTTACAATCAGTACAAGTTCTCTGTTACTTGTGAAACTTTTATTTTAAAGTATTAGTGATTATTTCCTTACAATAAAATTGTTACCTACTGTATTTAAGAAAAGCGAAGATCAAGACAACTACATAAATCATTAAGTGTTCCATTGTCATCACAGTGCACAAGTATAAAAAAAAAGGAAACAGATGACAAATTAATGATAACCCTGGCCTGTTATTCAATAGGTACTATAATGTATCATTTTCCTCACCTTCGACAGCATAAATTTGACAATGCATTTGGACTGGAACTCTCTCTCAAATGAGCTTTTTAAGGCCCCATAGTATTAACTATGAAAACGCAAAGCTGGTAAGTGCTTTTGGGCCCAACATAAGTCTTTCATATTTTCATTTGTAGCCACCTCATTTGATAAAAAATAGCTCTTAAAATTATCAAAATTTTTACTAATTTTTAAATATTTCTAATACATTATAAATAATTTTGTTAAAATATTTTAAGAAATTTAAATATAGCTGTTTCCAACAAATCAGATTTTCCATTTGTTTAAATGTACCTGAGGGCTACTTTTGAACTTCAAGTAAATGAATTTTTTAAAAGCCATAAACAATATTTTTTTAATGACTGGCAAATTAAATCAAAACAGTCAGAGTGCAGACTTACACGCAAACAAACAAACAAACAAAATTAACCATGAAGAATTTTAGATAAAACAACATTAACTGTGGAAGTTTACAGCCTTTCTGTCATACAGTAATAAAATTATTTAGCTCATACTTTGGGTAACAGCACAACATTATCACTATTGGAATGGTTCAAAAAACAGATGAGATAATTACTTGCTGTGGTTTTACTGTAATTTAGATTATCTGTTTATCATTCATGTGTGAACTTGTTTAACAGGTTTTGGACAAATGTGATAAAAGGGTCTGGCACTGCTTTACCTTATAGAGTGTGGAAATTCATGTACTGATTAGGTTATTAATGCTATTTCAGCTATACCTATGGGGTTTGAAAACAAAATATTTGTAATGTATTTAAACCATTTTCTATTTAAAAGAATAAAAGATATTTTTTACAAATCTCCCAGTAGGTAAGGCAGCTTTCAGTAAGTTAGCTGCAAAGCTGGTTTGAGTTGCAAGGGGCCTTAAAAAAGATCATCTAGTTCCAACTGCCCTATGCAATATATAGGCAAAATATGGAATGAGCCCTCATGTCAATATATTTATCACTGCACAATGCTAGTTTTTGTTTTATTATGTTCTTTTGTCCATTTTTAAATATTCACTTGCAAGTTAGTATGTAAATAAATGACTGCTCAAGAAATTAAGTCAGTTAATAAAAATGTGTTCTACATATGATGTCAAACATTAGATCAAAAGTACAGTTGCTGATAATTAACCTAGCTCTATGAAGGAGCTGTAGTAGCTGAAAGGTTCACAAGCTGTGCACAGTGAAATGTTTGCTGATTGTCAATGCATATCTCACAGCTCCTCATTTTCAGTTGTCAGACTCCACTAACAGAATTCTTAAATGCATCACTTCACAGTATCAGATATGCATACACTACATAAAAAAGTATAAATATATACTGTATCTAAATATTACATTTAAGATTTAGACACATAACTATAAACATTTGATATATTCAGAGCAGTTTCTCATATACACAATGACAATATTGTAAGTAATGTTATAATTGTATGTAATTCATAGAATTTAGCTGGCAGAAGGTAGCCAGGGGAAAGCTCTCTAGGGAGAAAAAACAAAGCAAAAGTTCTTTAATATTGTCCCTACATTAAATTGCAGTCTGCAGTATGGAGAGGTAAATAAATCGGGAACCCAGGATGAGTTCAAATCTGATTTTCCACCAACTGTTTTGTGAACTGATTATATATTTCTGCAAGCTACAAATTGGTCTTTCAATTTACACACAGGTAGTCTTGTCTTGATTAGGTGTCTTGTCAAATTGGCTGATTAAGTCAGTACTACAGCAAAATGCTGTGAAATCAGATTGTGACAAGCTATCATCTTGGTTGTGTCTTTCAGAAAACACACCTGAAAAGTATTTGTCTGCAATATCAGCTCTATCTTCTTCTGAACAGCCATTTTTTTTGCCTTTTAAAGAATGAGAGCGGACTAATCATCTTCTTCCTGTGGTAACTACAAAGTCAATCGTAATTATACAGTAAATACAGTGTTATCCATAGCAGGAGGAAATTTTCCTGTACACAAAAAAGTACTTCTAAAATGCAAATAAAATTTATAAAATTCCTACAGGGTGTAAGGTAGAAATTCCATAGTAGCAGGCTGTGGAAAATTTTGAGTACAAGAGAATTGTAAATTTGTGATATTTTGTATGCTTAAAAAGAACTGTAGCAATTCTATGTTAAGTAGTTGAACCTTTCTCTTGCATTATGTTCTATAAAACTGTTCTTTTCAAAAAAAAAAAAACAAACCCACATTGACTGCTTATACAGCATGTGACTGAGATAGAGTTTTTATGAATCTATATGATTTGTCAAATATACTTTCCCCACACATATACATATGTTTACATGTAAACAACATATCTATAGTATCTAAATCTCTGACTCTTATTTTTGGCATAAACACGTATACCTACTGTTTAGGCTAATGGTCATTGCTGTTCTTGTTCTAGTGCTCATGTACCAAAGACAGCAGCAGGTCATTGCAAGTGGGCAGAAGTTCTGAAAGACTTGGAGCAGATCAAGGCATCCAAAGTAAGTGCATAAAGAAGTCAACATTTCATATAATCATAAGAACAGATGTAATTAAATATTCAGCACTGTACTTGCCTGAGAAGTGTCAGTGACAGGGAGCAGGAAAAGGGATGGTGTTTGTCCTATGCTGTTTCATGGGTAGAAGCAAAGGACTAGAAGACTAAAGGGAACTGGGGTTGACTAAATACTGCATAGAATTAAATATTATTTTCTTTCTCACTTTTCCTAAGAAAAAGGACAATGGGCTTGGGAATTTGCTACTTAGGAGAAACTACTGTGAGACTCTATTCTGGTGAGTCTTCCACACAGGTTACTAGGTGACTTTAAGATACCCTGACTTGCTGGATGCTAGTACCTGGACTGATTGTGCCTTTTTACTTGGAGCTAATCCATGTCTTGCAGTTAACTTCATTATCTGTAAAGCTTTGTTAATGTTTGTTGTGGTTTAAATCCCAGTCAGCCACACAGTCTCCCTCTCACTCCCTCCCTTTTCTTTCCCCTGCTCCCAGAGGGATGGGGAGGAGAATTGAAAGAATGTAACTCTCACATTGATTGAGAGATTGGTTGAGATAAGAACAGTTTAGTAACTAAGGTATAACACAAATCACTACAGCTACTACCAATAATAACAATGATAAAGGGAATAACAAGGGAAGAGAATACAAGACCACCTGCTGACCAATAATACTCAGCTCAACCGAGCACCAACTGATACCTAGTTCAACCCTGCAGTGAACTAGCCCTTCCGGGTAACTGTCAGTTTACATCCTGGGCATAACATGCTGTGGTATGGAATACTTGTTTGGTCAGTTTGGGTCAGGTGTCCTGTCTCTGCTTTCTCCCGGCTTTCCCTCCTCCCTGGCAGAGCATGAGGCTCAGAAAGTCCTTGGTCAGACTAAACATTTGAGCAACAACTAAAAACATCAGTGTTATCAGCACTGTTCCCAGGCTGAAAGTCAAAACCACAGCACTGCACCAGCTACAAAGAAGGAGAAAAAAAATGACAGCTACTGCTGAACCCAGGACAATGCTCAAAATACTAACTCTTGTTTTCTTTTAGGATATTGATGTCAGTTTATATACTGCAGACACAGATGAGGATGTAAGTAAAGTCAGAATTTTACCAAAACTGGTCTAATATATTAGCTTCGTTTCTTCACTACAACTTACTCCTAAGGCAGCCTTGGTTATATGTGAGAAAAGTTTCAGCAATCAAATAATTTGCCTTGGAAGAAACAGTTCTCTTACAATAAGTTATGTAAGCAGGTATTATTTTTATTGAATCACCAGCTATTAAAATTAGTCTATTAAAAGGGATGATCCAAAATTATCCTAAACAAACCCTGTTAAAATAATGTTGTTGTTCATTTGTAATTTGAGGGAGGAAAAAAGTGACAAAGAAAATACTTCCAAAGATGATTACTTAACACCATGTACTACTTTATGGAATAAAATACTGGAGAAGTGGAATATGGAATATACCTACCTGTGCATTTCTCATCTTTTGTCTTCCTTAGCTCAGCAGCAAATATCTAGGTACTCTCAAGGATTTGGACTTCTAGTAGTTGTAGATTATAAATTATCCTGCATTATGTTAATTTGCCAATATAATTCTTCATACAATCACAGAACCCTATGTAAAACCTTAAAAGCAGTTTCATTCCTAAAGAGATCTTTTCATAATATGTAGCTGTGGTACTCAGTCTGCACTCCATGGAACACATGCATCCCACCAAGAAAATTAATCCAGCCAGTATCCCACTCCTAGAGGTCACTTTAGGTATAGCCCTGGTGGAATTGGCTGGATTGATTATTATGGTAGTAGCTTGCTTCTGAGACACTGCTTTCCTTGACCACAAACTTTTCACACAAGAACAGTGCCAAACAGACAATACATGAATACCTTACATAAAGAGTTAATCAAAGATTTCCTGGAAATGATGGACTGACTACCTCAATGCAGAATAGTCTCAGTGTGCATGCAGAATGCAGTAACTCTAATGTATTCAGCGGATATGGCAAGCCTAAGGAAGCTTAGTCTGATGTGTCTGTACAGTTAGCCCTGTACATGGCAGAAAAAAAGGTCACAAAACATGCATATTCGTATCCACACACACACTCTCTTAAGTGAACTGAGCCAGAGGTTCAGCTATTGTAATGGCTGACTTAATACCTGACAATGTCACAAAGCTTTTCTTATGATCAGACAACCTGGAACTTATTCTTGACTTTATTGTTGACTTGGTGGAGAAATTGGTAGCCTTGCTGCTTCTTCTTAATTTCACTTCTCACCTACCTATTCTGAGTTCAGATCTCTGAATGAAAATGTTAGAACTACAAAGAATAATACTAATTTAAATTCACTATGTTTATTTATATCCCAAATTCCTAGCCTAATGAAATATTTTTGTATGTTCTTCACCAAGGCACTACAACTCACCTCATCTTAGCATATTGGCTGGCCTTTATGTTTAACAAATACGATGATCTTAACTAACACTAACACTCTCACAGCCAATCTTTGGAGATATTTATAAATATTTGAACAGTAGGAAAAGATATCCAATAAAGAAAAAACCATTTACTTTGTGATGTTATATCTTATGTTAACTTATATATTTTTAATTGTAAAACTTACTTTTTTTTTTTTTTCCCCAGACAGAATGCCAAGAACCTGTAATAAGATGCTTTTTCTTAGAGACAAAAGTGATTCTTCAAGAATGTCTTATCAAAAACTGTAGTAAGACACAGGATATATTGAACATATGGAAAAATGGAAACGCTAGCTTAGAAATTAACAAGGTAAGTAACACCAGCAGTCTATGGNAAGAACCTGTAATAAGATGCTTTTTCTTAGAGACAAAAGTGATTCTTCAAGAATGTCTTATCAAAAACTGTAGTAAGACACAGGATATATTGAACATATGGAAAAATGGAAACGCTAGCTTAGAAATTAACAAGGTAAGTAACACCAGCAGTCTATGGAAAAAAAAAACCCAAACAAAAAATGTTTCTTCAGTAGCAGAAATACCACTTTTGTTATATAAAAGGTGGGATTGTACAGATTAAAGCAAATAAGATCCAGTAACCTGTACATATAACAATGAAAAAGCTACACATACAACAATGGAAATGCAGAATTTAGTGTGTTTTAAAAAGACCCATCAAAGCAAATACTTTTGACTGTGCTTGCATAAATATATCAGTGTTAGAACCTGTATGCATACATCACAATTTGTAACTGCAGCATCTAAAGTCAGGTATGCTCAGACACATACAGTAAAATATCTTAGTTTTCAAAGGGACAGCCATTTGCATCTCTCACTGAAATGCTGGTTCTTTGAAAGTTGATCCTACTCATAAAGCAAGCCTGGAGCTGCACACGAGTACCATGGAAGCCTTCAGCAATGCTTTCTGTAGCCATTGACTACATTGGAGTTATTTACAAGAACAAGACAAAGAAGGGCTAGCTCTCTAGCAGAACATATAGGTCAGTCCCCTGCTTTACTATTACACTTTGTTTTTCAGTTGAATTCCACAACATCAGCAAAATGCAAAGAATGTGAAGAGTATGAAGAAAAAAATTTTACGGAATTTATACAGAGTTTTGTAAGGGTTATACAGAAGGAATGCAAGCACTGACCAAAAGACAGAAGCTGGGAAGAGGATTCCTTCACAAACATCTTCAGAGAAATTAGATTAGATTATCACCAGCAATAAACTGTTAAGAACATCACTCACAATCCTACTTACATAGCATAACATGTAAACAAGGAATAATAAAATCCCAGTATATTGAATACATGCAAATTATATTACTTGTGTATTATAAATGAAATGGATTTCACAGGGTTTAAAGCTTCTTCTTAACTTAAATGTTCCTTAATTTTTGGTAAATCCACCAGAAAAGAAATTCTGTCTAACTACCCATTTTTGAACAAAATTATCTAAGATCTCAGAGTACCTGCAGTAGGAACCTCCTTATGAATATCAGTTCAGGGCTAACTGAATGGGGTTTCAGAGAAAAGCTCTTCTTTTATTATTATTATTAACATAAAATTATCATACCCTGTTGAAGGATTTGTCTATAGCTATTTCTGTTTTCTGAACCTTAACCCTTTACCACCTGTGCTCCTAGAATATCCTAGCTCATTTCTGACTTCTGTTGTTAGTCATATCTGACAGTTTTCTTTCTTTGCTATTTTTGATTTTTCTATGAAGAAAGATGATCAAGACTCTTACTTAACACAAAAATAATAAATTCTACATAGTAGAACTCCTTCCTATGTAATAGTTTGTAAATTTGGCCTCCTTTTGTGCTAAGCAGTCAGGAATCACTTTTGACCAGTTATTGGAAATCACGATAACCATGTACCTAAAACTCTGGTAGGTCTGAAATGTTACAGTCTCTTTCAACTCTTCCTAAAGTAACTGCTTTCTTCATGATTCATAATCATGTCATACCAACTGCTATCCATAACAAGTAATTCTTTCCTCTAGGCACCACCAGTTCTCCATCTTCATTTTATAAATGGCTGAGTCATTCAGCTGTCCACTTACCAGGAAGGAAATCTCAATCTCATTATGGCAACAAATACACTGTCTGGTACTCTCTTATAGTTGGCTAAGTCCCAACAGTCCCAGCACTCTGAGGAGCTGAATCTCCAATAAACTACAAGAGAAAGAACATAAATGTGATCATAGTTGGTGTCACCTTCCAGGTGACTTATAAATTGATTGGTAAATTCATAAGCACATTGATATAAGGATTAAACACTGGCAGAAGTATCACAGAAGAAATAAACAAATTATTTGCCACTGCAAAACATCAATGAAAGAAGTGTTTATTACATAGTTTGGGTGAAGTAAGCTGGTTCTACATTTTAATATTTTCCTTAACGCAATGGTATGCAGGGAATATCATTTCCTCTTATCTGATGTCACATGCATAGACAAGGTACCAGCTGTGGTCTTTAATCAAAGATAAGCAGAGATTTTTGGTATTTCTATCTGTGAGGAAGCCTAACACACAGTCCAGGAGCATTCATGATGGGAGACATAAGCATCTCCTTTGCTAATGTAGTTTTCTTTATTTTGGCCATTGTGAAAATCATTTACCTGATTAATTTTATTCTATTTTTCATTAAACCATTTACCTGTGCAAGTATGTTACATACTGTGAATTTTTCTTTCCAAAACACTATTGCTAAGTCTGTGACCACTCAGGTTGCCATCCTGTTAGCATTTGATTTCATCTCTACCTGTTCCATATTCTAGAACCAAAAAAGGCCATTTGCTAATCCAGTTTTCCAGTATTTCTCTTGGCTCTTTCCTTTTCCTGATAGTTAAGCTGACAATTGAAAGTTTTTCTACATCCTGACTCCTATGGTTATAAGAAATGATTTGATCAGTATAAATCATGGACTAAATTCAGGCCAGGTTGGTATTATTTTCAGAGAGGGAGTTAAAACATATCCCAGAGGAAAAGATTCTATATGACTAAGACATGCATGAGTCTGATCTGACCTGTTAGTACTTCAGGTAGAACAATAAAAACTAATTCAGGATGCCTACTTTTGAGGTAAACATCCCTAGGTTAAAGGAAGGTGTTTCTTTCACACAAGGTCTAGTTATTTTTGCAATTTTTTTTTTTTTTTTTGGCATTTGCTATCTATTCTTTTCCAACTGCTGTTAGTAAATGGTAAGGAAAGATTAACACTCGTTTTGGGGCTAAGGTGACTCATAGCAGTGTTTCTATGTTCAGAAAGAAAAATAGCTTTATCTTTTAGCATCAGAAGAGAAGAATAATGCTCTTCCACACAAGTTTTGAACTACATAATTCTGTGTTCCTGACTTGGCAATAATTTAAAATCTATTTGTCCTTTTCTTTCCTGGTATTCAGTATCCGTATTTCTGTCTATATTTAAACTGGATAATGTATTAGCGCTACTGCAGATGATATATGACATCCACTACCTTCCTGCTGTTTTGTCATACCCTGAAGATCAATACTGGTAGCTCATCAATAGAATGCCTCTGGTGTCTTCAAATATTTGAGCACCTGTTGATCAGGTACCATGCAGGTAATTTCACAGGAGATGTTTGAAAGTCCTCACAGTTTAAAGTCAGTTCTGGATCAGAGTCAGTATATTTATACTAGGACTGTTAGCTCACTCCTATGACATGTAAGAGAATTTAATCAATAATTTCTGCAGTCCAGATTTTCTTTTAAGCAGTCCATCTATGCTTTATGATCAATAGATTTCAGTTTCCACAATATCTGACTGTCCTTTACAATTATAGGATGCAGTATGGATTATCAATTTCTTTTCCCTAGTAGGCATTTGGACCTTAAAGGTAGCATCTTCCAGTTTACCCTCAATTTTTTAAAGTCTGTTAAATTTCTAAGATTATACAATGATTTACCTGTGTGGATGCATAAGCCTGTAAAAAATTAATCACCACCTCATTTAGTGCTCCATTTGTCCCTTCTTTAACCATCAAGATTTTAATGGGTCAGATGCCCCCAGTGAGAAGCCAGCATCCATGGGAATCTTAAGAGCAAGGAAATGGCAGGCTAATACAGACCTGTAGGTCTACAGCTGGTGGTCTGTTTTACCCAGGAGGAAACAGGTAACTCCTCATTTGACTTGAGTGATGGTATGAGTGCCTTCATCTTTTCTCCATTCAAATCCCTTTTTAAGGGACTGATATTAGTGTTCACTGATGCTAGGTCATTTGGAAATGAGAACTTTGTGAAAGCCAGAGTCATTAATGGTAGTGGAAAAAAGCAAATTCTGAACAGCAGCAAACTGTTGCTGGGAGCTTCACTGTTTTGGGGAAAACATATATTAAAAAAAGAAAGGATTCTTTGCCTGCAGAGAAGCAGCTGTGGGCTCAGGAGAAATGTCAGATTATCTGTCTTGTTCATATGGCTATGTGAGGAAAATAACAGACACATACGTTAAGATCTATTTTGGCAAAAGCTCAGAGATGTTTGAGTCTGCACCTATGTACAGTGGTAACACAAAGGGCAGCAAATATTGTGTTTCTTATATATATCAACATGTATAGGTAGATAAGGCAGTGTTTCAGCTGCTTCAACCCTTCAACCAAATGTCCAGATCCAAAATTTAATAGAAGCCAAGGATGGCAGCTGCCTTAGAAGCCAGTACAGTGTGTGTGTTGATTTAATCTCCTGAAAGCAACAGCCTGCTCTTTCTTCATGGTTTTTCCTGCTGTAGCTTTCTAAACAGGCCCAACAGAGATTTCAATAGAGATTCAGTTGGTGTGTTTTCATAGGTTAGTTCAGCACCTCAGAAACAGTGATATTGTTACATGCCTTAACAGAAAATGTCACTGAATTACCATTGCCAGAATGTTTTGACAGTTATATTTTTGAGTACCATAGAACTGTTCAATTTTTCAGTACTTCTGCTTCTGAGTAGAAATATTACACATACAGGTGCAGCAGATAATAGGGATTCAAGTGGCTACACTGGAGGAACAATATCAACCTCCTCTCACACCAGAGGACCAGTGAATGTTTCCACAAGTATCACCTATTTCACAAAGCAAGTTAAAGGACATTTGCATTTACACAAAAAGGTACTGCTCAGTAGTTTATGGCTTCCAGGAAAACTGATTGGAACAAAGGTGTGTTGCAAATTAGCTCTCCTACGACACATAGCAGTAGATAATGACATCAATACCCATGCCAAATACACAAATGACATGTGCAATTATTGGCCATCTGTTATGTATAGGCAGCTGCATCACAGAAGCTGTGGTTCTACTGTCTACTAAACCCAAACTAAGTGCCCTGTCTTCCTTGCAAATCTCTTTCTCTGCCTGCCATCCTTTCTTACTTAAATGTGGGCAATACCACAAAAGGATGGAGCTATTAATATTCTGTTGCATTTCTTATAGGAAAAATATGGAACAAGTATATAGGGATAGTATTAAAATAATGTAATTTAAAATTACCCTAGCTGTAACTATCAATAACTCCAGTGCCATAAGATTTGCTTTTCTCACAGTTATACTCAAAGGTGACTGAGCTGCCAACTGCTTCCTTGTAGTATAAGAAAGGAAGGAAAAATGGAACAATCACTACAGGACTGAAAGCAAACAGCAAGAAGGAAAAGAAGTGAGAGCCACCTTAAATGATAATGGTGAAAACAGATTTATCCCAACTCACTGTGAATCTACTGCATCAGTTCTTTCTGAGTAGCAGAATTTGGCAGGGGGCTGAATGAAAAGAAAAATATGCCTGCAATTTCAAAGTTAAACAGTAAATTTCAGAGTCCTTCTCACAACTGCAGTCAAACCATTCATGTCTTTCCCCTAACAAGCGCCAAAGGGGCCTTTCAGAAGACTTTAGAAATTCTCATCCTGAGTCCCTGAGCCAAGGTCATGATGGGATGTCTTGGCAGGAGGAATAAGAATGTGATAATGAACTAGCTGCCTAGAACAAATGGACGGAGCCAAAGCAAGAGACACAAATTTCATTGTATCTTTAAGTCAGTATTGCTGTTCTTAAGAATAGAAAAAGCATTAAACTTTAACCAAAGTGGCCTTCACTTGCAGCTCTTCCGTATGAAGGTGTACCTTACTAGTGTTGCATACCAGAACTTCAATACAGTCAGGAGACTGACAGGACACTGAGCCATACTTTAAAACGGGACTATTCTGTAATGTATTAAGAGCTACACCTTCACTGGAAGAAGAGAAAAAACATTTAAACTTTGCCACTCTGTGGAATGTTACTTGCATGCACTTAAGGAGAGAAAGCAAGCCATAAATGAGGTTATTTATTTTGCAATAATAAAATCAAATCATCCTCTCTAAACTGTTTTCCTTCAAAACCTGGCAATGTTGGAGGATCCTCTGCATCAAAAGGCTTAATTAGGCCAATAAGTAACACTTTAAATAAAGATATGAAGAAACAAAAATCTTCCAAAACCTCAGCCCTTTCTGAACACTTATGAGCTGTGGCATTTTCTTGGTCAAGTCAAGCTGATCAGGAATCATTTGGATTTATAAAAATACGACAGAAGATGGGTAAACACAATGAAGAATGAAACACCTGTTTTAACGACTTATTCATACCATGGCATAGGCAGATCACTACCTCTTAAAATGAAAAACATACAGGGGAGAAAGGAATAATGTCAGGACAGAAATCAGGTGGATTTCTGGGAAATCTCTTGAGAAATGCCTAAGACTAAAGGAGCTTATTTAACTTTAGCATACAAACTGATATCTTACCCTGGTTCTCTTCTTTCTGAGTCTGAATTGGATTTTTCAGAGATGGATGATGACTAACTATTGGGTAAAATCTTTAAAGTGTAAGTCAGATGGTGAATGGGGAGGGAAGCAGCTGAGGAAATATCAGGAGTCATCTAAGGTGTGAGTCAATCTTTAGAACATGCCCTTGTGGACAAAA
The DNA here is from genome assembly GCA_002631895.1 of Agapornis roseicollis. Taxonomy (NCBI): domain Eukaryota; kingdom Metazoa; phylum Chordata; class Aves; order Psittaciformes; family Psittacidae; genus Agapornis; species Agapornis roseicollis. The sequence goes on from NDXB01010238.1 coordinate 38,984, forward strand.
CAAATGAATTGATGTAAATACTTTCATCTTCAAATAATTTATTATAGCCCATTGGTGAAAACATAAGCCCAACAGAACCGGATCAGACAGAGTTCCTATCAACTGTGACTCTAATGCTGCCACCCAAGAAAGGAATTGAATCTTTCATCCTATTCCGTAAAAATCTAATTACCCTGGAGAACACAAATGGGTTTTATATTCCAGGGATGTCTCCACAGTCCTTTCATATTTCTAAAAGACAAGTTTTTACTTCAGATTTATCTTGTAATACAGCTAAGTCTTTTATCATATTCAAATTCCTTAGGCAAGAAACATCAGCAGCATCGTTTCACTCCCAGAATGTAATTCCGTGAAGTCCTGAACCCCACAAACTTTGCCCTCTTTTAAATTTTCCTAGTGAGCCTTGGTACTACTCCACACTTTCCACTTTAATATATACAGAATGGTTTCTAGCACACTTTTTTTCACAAGAGGAAAACAAAGAACTGCAACTAACTTTTTATAAGTTGCTTTCTTGAAATAAACTCTTAAAATGCAGTGGCAGCATCACTGACAGAGCCTGCATTAGACCCAAATACAGTATTTCTGTTGTGAGAGGAACAGAAGCCTTCAGCTCGCAGCTTTTTTTCTTATTCAGTGCCTTCTAGAAAGCAACTGTACTGGACTTTTCAAAATCAAATACTGCATATATTACACAACCTTAGTGGCTGTTCTACCACTGGTGACAGATCTTGTTAAAGTGACAAAAGAGGATTTAAGAGTAATTTAAAACATGTCTCTAGAATGTTTCTAAGATTGCAAAAAATGATAACATTATATTAGAGCAATGTACTACATGTGCCATAGGTAAAACTGAGAAACAAGTCTATTTAAAAGCTGCCTTTCCCAGCTCTTGAAGACTCATATTTTTCCTGCAGATAGCTTGAAATCTATAGTCTTGCAGTAATAGAGGACTGTGGTGGGTTGACCCTGGCTGGACGTCAGGTGTCTACCAAAGCTACTTTATCACTCCTGTCCTCAGCTGTATGGGTGAAAGAAAATATAACAAAAGGCCTGTGGGCTGAGACAAGCACAGAAATCATTCAGCAATTATCATTACAGACATAAGAAACTTTACTTGAGGAAAAGCAATTTAATTTATTACCGATCAAATTAGAGTAGGATAATGAGAAATCAAACTGATTCTTAAAAACACCTTCCCCTCACTCCTCTCTTCTTCCCAGGCTTAACTTTAGCCATAGATTCTCCACCTCTCCCCCTAAGCAGCAGAGGGGGGGAGGAAATAGGGATTGTGGCCAGTTCATCACATTTTCATCCCACTGGCAGGCAGCTAAAACAACCTTCTGTTACCAAAACTATTTCCAGCACAAATCTAAAACATAACCTCATACTAGGTACTATGAAGAAAATTACCTCTATCCCAGCCAAAACCAGCACAAGGTAGCAATACTGAATAGCAGGTGCTCATCATCACCAATTGTGACAGCTGGGAATTTCTTCTTCTCATTAACCTTAATTGTGACAAATGAGAGGTTAATCTGTATTTGCTTTAGTTGCTCCTTTGGCAAGCTTGCTACAACTAGTTCAAAGAAAATGAGATCATTATAAATAATTTCTGCAACTTTTTTCTATCGCAAGTTTCCTGCTTTCATGAATCATTTGACATTTTAAATTTTTTACTCATGTCTTCAGATAACACTTCTCTGTCTTGCACTGCCTACTGCAGTGACTGGGCTTCATTTTACCCCAATCTTCCTACAGCTAGTATCAGGCATTTGGATAAGGTAACTCATCCGAAATCCCTTGGCTGTACTGCATTTGTATCACTTGACATAATTCCATTTCAGGACCTCATCCTCTACTATTTTGTATCAGTAATGAATTATGAAGACCCACCTGGGACAACTTAGACAGAAGTAATTGAATTTCTTAAATTGTTTTAAAGTCCTTCAGCTACAACATAAAAGGTGCAGATGTTAACTATTGGCTTAAAGACCTAAAGGGATTTTGTTTAATGTCCCCTTTTTTGACCTCATGATCTTCTGAGATCTTCTGAAAGCACTGATAACTCTGAATAGACTATGTTTTGTTTCAGCATTGGTGAAGGAATCTCAAGCACATAAACTTCCACAAAGCAGGCATCAATTTTGTCAGCAGGTGGGACATAGGCTTTCCCAGGTATGTGCTTGTACATAATCTCCATTGTGCAGAGGAGCTTCTAGAAGAACCATTATCAATTGAGTAGGATTGTAATGATAGCTGTCAGGCTATCATAGAACATAGGGTTTATGCCAATAATTTTCTTCTAGGCAAGCCGCCTTAAAAAAAACAATTCCAAAACAATTTCTGTTCTCATGGCTTTCTCAAAGGCTTCTGTGCCTACACAAATTAAAAGAAAGGGTGAGGAGTTATTTCTTGGCCCCAAGACCAGCTGGCAAAGCACAGCTTATCTGGGGGTGACCACATGAAGGAATGAATCTGCATCTAGTGCCAGAAAGCATTAGAATGCACTGCAGTGACACAGAAGAACAGGGCAAAAATGATAGCACCACTGTCAATGTGCAATGAGGATTCACAGGGAAAGGGTGAAGACATAGAAAGAAATTTGTTTTTCTTCTCTGCTCCTTTAAGTTATTGTAATGACTAAATACTAAGGCTGACAAGGTCTGGAATTTAGACACACTGCGACTCCTCTTACTAAGCTGTTAGTTGTGTCTCCCAAGCTGCAAACCATGACCAACTCAAAATGTACTGTATGCTTAAACCAGAACCTCCTTTCTGCCTACAAGTAGCATCTGAAGTGCAAACCATCTTGGTGATGGTGATCTCTAACACCTAATGGTGATCCTAATGGTTCTTTGTAACCACCACAAACAAAAGCCTTGGAAACTAAGAGGTGAAAGAATGACACACAGTTATTTCCTTCGCTGAGTATCATGTCCACAACTGCTGAGACTAGCAAATCTCAAGGTTCTGAGAAGCAGGGAGTAAGAATTCAGTAACACATTAGTCACTGTTTTCAACAGCAACCCATGCCAGGAATATCTTTGTTTAAGAACAACATAAATCAAAATCTGTCTTTAGTCTTTCTACAATAAAACATTTCCTTTCTTCATAGTAAAAATAATGCATGTGCTTCACTTTACACTCCTCTCATCCTTAAGGATGACTTTTCCTCTAAACACCCAGGGTACACTCATCTGCAACCTGATTGTTGTCAATAGTGAGATCACTCTAGGTTCTGCAGCAGAAACAGTACTGAACAATTAGGACTCTTGAGATGCACATCCACTCCTTTCTTAATGCCATGTGCTTCCCCATGCAAGAAAAAAGCTCCACTCAATTCCATCACAGTGAATTCCTTCCAGACTCCATCATCCTCTCACTGTCAAAATGCTATAATTAGGTCCTACAATATCACAGTAGCAATGCTTAAGGGTGAAAAACACTTCAATAAAGGCAAATCTCCTTTAGCTATGAGATCTGTACTGCTTAAGGTTGTCTGCACATTTTTGGTCATCAGAGTGAATTTTGTTGAACAAGGCATTCCAGAAGGGTATGATTATATCTCCAATCAACCCTAACTCTGTATTAAAGTTTTCTGTTCATCAGCTACGGTGTACTAAATAGATCAGTTATAACTATGGTTACAGAAAATAGATCTTAGAATTACTTAGTAGAACAAATCAAAAACTTTACAAATGTCTTTTATGGTCCAAAAAGGCAAACCAATTCTCACTCCAAAAGTTGTTTTAACTCATCAGATGCCGCCAGAAAGCATTCCAGATGACATATTGCACAATAGTTAGGACACTGGTATGTATGTTGTAACTTAAACAGTGCAGCTGGACAACATTTCTCCAAGGAAAAGCTGTTTACTTGAAACAATATTAACTCACAGCTGTTGCTACAAGAAAAGCATATCAAGAGAGCTCAGAAATCTATTAATGCTAAAGAGTATTACTGGCTGTTTTCTGCCTGTAAGCAGAGTTGCAAATTTTTTTACTTGGAAATATTTTCTGTCAGAGACACTTACTACATCTTCAGACACAATCTTTTAAGCAACTTCCTAACTTACAGCTTTATTGTAAAACTACTGATGTCATTGTGAAAAACGGATTACAAACGTATGTCAAAAAATGTGTACTGCAGTAGTTGGCATTCTTCTTATGCCCGAGGATACCACTGTGCAGATTATTAGCACATAAAAAGAGTCTATAGATTACATTCTCAAAATTTCTCAGGACTTGAGGGAAATTTACAGTGGTTTTTAAACTGTATTCCAAACAGAACTACTGGAATTTTCAACTTTTAGTATCGAAAAAATATGCCAACTTAAACTTAGCCTGAAATGGCTCACAGTCAATTCAGGAAAACCAGCTCAACAGTAAGAATTTTGGCCATATTTGAAGTGAATATAAATTTCCTGAAAGACATTCTTTGTGTAAAAGTGAAACTGTAATCTCTTTTAAATATATGGCAGTGCTTCTGTGTAGTTTTTTTCAAGATTGTTAAAATACTGTATGTTATGTACTACTGGCAATGCCATAAGTTGTACAAACTCATTCTTGTTTTGTAAATATAATAGTAAAACCCAGCTTCTGTTTGAGATTGCTTGTATTTTTTCTTGATGAGTAGACCTGAAAGTGTCTTTTATGCGTTAAAGTCAGAGAGTTGAGTTCTCTCAAATATACACATTATTTAAAAATTGAGGGAGATTCTAACCCCATTTTTACCCCCCTTAAAATACTCAAAACTTTCCCAGAATATATTCTAACAGGGAACATTGCTACAAATCTTAGGTCAGAATTTCTATAACTTCACTGTAAACATTCCAACTGTTAGCAATTAAATACATTTCTGGAAAGAAACCCTACAACATCCCTAGTGAGGGTAGAGGGTTACATAAAGAATAAAAAGAAAATACAAATACCCATTTTGATAAGCAAAGTGTATCATACCCCAACTTGAACAAGAGTTAGACAGAAAGGGGAGGTAGAAATGAAAAGAATGGGAAACAGCAGAGGGAATATCAAGATCAGAGGAGAAGGAGGTGCTCTATGCCGCTGGAACAGATATTCCTTCCAGTCGCCACATTGGATATCTGGATATTTCCCAAAGGAACGGTGACCCATGAAGAGCCCATGTAGGAGCAGATTTTTCCTGGAGGACTGCAGCCCATGAGGAGAGTCCATACCACAGCAGGGAACCAGTGTGAAAGGGAAGGAATGGCAAAGAATCCAGTAAGTACTGGCAATCCCTGATACCTTCCCGCCTGCTACTCAGGGGTGAGTATAGAGACGTCCAGAGTGACAGAATGAAGCTGAGCATGGTAAAGTGGGAGGAAAGGTGTTTAAAAGGTTGTGTTTAGTTCTAACACCCTAGTCTATTTTAACTGGCAATAAATTAGATTAACTTTCCCCAACTGGAGTCTGTTTTGCCTGCTACAGTAATTGGTAAGCAATCTGCCTATCTTTATCTTGACTCACAAGCTTTCCCATCCTATTTTCCATCTCTGCCCTGCTGAGGAAGGGGAATGAGTGTGAAGATGTGGAAAGTCTGTTCCTTAGCTGAGGTAAACCCACCATACCCGTGCCATGTGCTTTCAGTAGAGAACTGTTGCCAGAAGATATCTGAGATCAGAGGCATGTAAATTACAGAGATCCCTAATTATACTTCACTGCACACAAATGACCTTGGAATTTATCATTCCATCCTCAACATGGTCTACTCAATCTATTCTGTGCACTAAATACATTTGGGAGTTGCTGTGGATTAAAGATTAGCTGTGACAAACTGAATTTTTCAACCAAGAAACCAAGGGGAAAATACCAATTAAGCAATGTTGCAGTTCCACACAGGCAAAGCATGTATTCAAATAGCTATTCAAACTACATGGCCAGAAGTAATTTGTAGGCTGTACGACTAAATTAACAAACTGCATATGGTTTTCCCTGTGCTCCCATTTCTATATGCGTGCAGTCTCAAAGAGGGTTTCTTACCATAGCCAGAGAACCAGGGATAAGGAATAAATGTGCCTAGACCTTTCCTCCTTAAAAAGCCATAACACTACCACAAAAGAAAAAGCAAAGAATTTATGACTGTGAATGTCCTCTATCAAAAGAACACCTACTGTCCTGGGTTCAGCAGTTGCAGACTGCTAATCTGAAAGATTAGTCTGTTCTAGTCCTCAACAGTATTTGAGGCTTAAGAAATTGCACATTAGAGTTTAATATCTTACTGGAACAGTTAAAACAACCCCACAACTCAGCAGTGAAATACCGTGCCACATTCTGGCCCTTCATATGCTGGAGGATTTCCCAAATAGCTTCTAGGATATCAAAGAGGGTAGGCCAAATTAACAGTAGCAGTGAACAGAATTGCAGTTTAGCTCAGTCGACTAATTAATCTCTTCTTGTAAATGCTTAAGTTATACCAATTTTATTAACAAAACCCTCTTGCAACACATGCAGTTGTGCAATGCCTTTTATGGAACAGGCAGCACATGATAAATTAGAACTATTAGCCTAAATCACAGCAGTATCTCTCTTTAAACCTGAGGCATCCATAATACAATTATTAGACTATCTATATTTTTTTTCCAATAATAATGATAAGCAGCCTTAGCAAAAATAGAAGCAGAGAAGAAAGCATTACTGAAAAACACTTGGAAGGTAAATGTTTAGGACAATTTTATGCTCTAAACCCAAGCTAAACAGAAGTTGTTAGGATTCTCTTCCAGGAAGGAGACCAAGCAGAGAAATCAGTAGTCATAAAAGGAAAACCACTACCTCCATCCCCAACTCCTTCAGTCTGGAATCATCACTTGCTGAAAATATACAAAATAAGTGTGTAAAAGAGAAGCAGCTACCACCTGCTTACCTTTTAAAAGAAATTTTGGGGTATATAAGCAGTTTCATGCTTTTCTGTGCTTCATGTGTCAACAAGGCTGTGACAGATGTCCTGTGAAAACGGCTTGCATTTGCCACTTTATCTTACTAAAAGAGCTTTTCTTCCTTTTTCATTTCAGTTCCTCAAACCTACGATTTGCATCAGGTTAAATAGAGTCTGAATTTTAAAAATTAAACTAAACGCTGTGTGTTGGCCTAAGGAAAGTTTGTGCTTTTGCCACAGACTAACTGATTTTGTACTTTGTGGGTTAGGACACTGTTGCTTGGAAAACTTTCCTTGAAGTTTTCGAAGAAAAGCTTCCGCAGTACTAAGTTTTTCTTGGGAAAGATATGGTAGTGGGATCTTTATGGGCTATAGCTTCCCTGAGGTAGGAAAACTACAGGGCAGACTGCAGAAGAACACATGTTATTAAGCAAAGGTGGTACAATATTATAACTGAAATTAAGTGCTGAAGCAAAATTTACATTTGTGCCAGTGGTAAGCACCAAATAGTGTGGTGAGCCATTTTCAGGAGTGTTGCTATACCTTTGAGCATAGAAAATTAGATTAAAAGAGAAATTATCAATCAGCAGTGACAGCCTTTTTCCTTTGAAATTCTCTGCTTTGCTGCCTCATGATCTTTATATGATTTATAACTATACTCCTGTTTATTGCCCAGTTGTCTATTCAGAAATACACTACAGTGTTATCTTCTCTCTTGCACTTAGCTACAGCTTTAGTACAGCAGTTTGTGAATAATTCTAGAGAAAGTACTTTTGATAATGAAAAGATCCTCAACATGTATTTTTAGAGCACAGTTTCACTTTCTAATGATGCAGATGTTCTGCAAATGACAACACATTTAAGACGTTTATATCTGAAGAAATTTCTGGAAAGTGGGAAACTTCAAGGCACATTCATCATCAACAGGTCTCTCCTATCCTATAGATGGCATTGGCAGTTCCATACTAAATACACTTGAAAGCTCATTTTACATATATACACTAATAATTCAAATAGCTCACAAATGAAAGTCAGAGTTTTTCCAGCACAAAGATGCATTTTCTTTAATATGAGTATCTCAAAACCATCTGCTCTGTCCCTTCAGGTTTAACAGACTAAACTTTTTCTAAGAACATGTAGATGTAGGATAGGGATCACAAACAAGAACTGTCACTTTCTGAAGTAGAACTCTGTCTTGATCTTCCTGCAGAATCTGTGCCTGATGAGAAAACTGTCTTAGCACTTGTTTGGGATTTCCACAAAGGCATCAGATTTCTCCTTTAACTTACAGCTGTATATCAAAGACTGAAAATAATCCTTATGTTTCAGTGCTCACACACTTATCCTTTCCTACTATCCCATTTTTAGCATCTGCTTCAGATACCCTGTGATGGGTGATGAAATCCCAGAGGTGTATGTAGTGCTGTACTTAGGAGGAGAAATATACTTCAAAAGTTTCATTATTAGACTGGATTTCTGCTGGATCAAGGTCTAGTGAAAAGAAGGTAATAAAAGATCTGTAATCCTACATTTTTCTAGCAAATTTTGATTAAATTTTATAAAAATGCAGAGGTTTGGGTTTGATTTTTTTTTTGTTTTGTTTTAGCTTTTTTTCTTTCCAGTTGTACTGGGCAGACCATTTAGTTAGAATAGTTCTTTAGTGACTGACAAGCCTTATAGATCTGCAGCTGTAAGCCCCAGAGCTAAGACTTTTTTTTTTGTCTATCTAACGAAGTACAGAAAGAAGCAGATAATTGTCATGGGATTGGACAGGGAAGATTTAAATCTTCAGTAAAGAGTTTGAAAATGCAATTAAATGTTTGCCTGGTAGCCTTCAAGCATAACAAACATTTGTCTTTGAATTCCATTCAGGTAAAGGCTTAATCTTCATAAACTCCATTTTGAGAATCCTTGAATTTTTGAGACTGAAGGGACCTCTAGAGATCACCTGTTCCAACCCAAGCGGAGTCATCTAGAGGAGGCTGCCCATAAGCATGTCCAGTTGGCTTTTGAATATCAGCTTTCTTTAACTGTACCTAAGAAATAATCAGAGCTGTTAGTGGATGGTGACTTTGTTTTGTTCTCTGGTGATCACCAAGAAATTGTCTTCATGCAGAAGAACAAATAGTTCTACTTTCTGTAAAGTTTGTCCCAGTTCCTACAGCATCCTGGAAAAAAACATTCTGACTGATTGTGGACTTTGAACTCAGGCTAAGAACAATATGCCAACATTGCTATGACTGCAGACATGGTAGTACGTGTGTATGCATGTATATACACGTATATTTATAGATGATATGTGTTCTCAATCTTAAGGAATTGTTTTAAAGAGAAGTAGTGCTTTTTTCATATCATATTCTATGCATTTTAACTAGATTGCACATCTGCTTGATTGCCAATAAAAGCTGGTACAAAGAATTTCAGAGTTTAATGGTCACACCTGGATTAATAATTTTGTAAAAGACTGCAACATTTTAAATGTAAGGATAGATGAGAAATTCACCATTTAATAGCTTAGTGTACTCTTTCCAGATTCAACCAAAACCCCTTGACTCTCTTAGGTACTTAGCAACAATATGGACAATTAAGCAAAATGGAAGAGCACAGAGAAAATAGCTCACTGTGCATTAAAGCACAGCAGAGGAATCAAAGACAGACTGATCTATAATTTAAAGATGGTTCATTACTAGAATTTAACCAACCAACAGTTGATAGTTTATATCTGATAATGGGATGTTTCACCTTGGCATCTATTCTTCTAGCTAGGCACTAGAAAAAATTTCCTCTGAGATCTCTCTTAAGACCACTCTCTTTTTTCAAGTACCTTTGTTTGAACAAACAGTACTTGAAAATACCTGAGCACATCTCAGCCTAAGATTACTTTTCAGCCACACCCTAATAAAAAAATAGGTCTTGTTCAGCAAACATGCACTAAGCAAACAAGAAAAGTCCTTGCCCTTTGCTAGCACTCTTATTTCCCTGAAGTCTCATTTAAAGATTGTCAATGGAATGCGCAGCTCTGTACAGCATTAAAGAAGAGAATTTCAGCATTAAACAAAAGTCAGTTAGTTATTTTTGTCATGATTATAACTGTTTTCTAGCCTGAAGTCAGTCTGTAACTCGTTTTCTCATATCAGAATATTTCCTGTAGTAGAAATGAAGTTGAGAGGGTGTTCTAAGTATCTTACAGATTAACATGATAATTCCCCATTTAAACTATTGGACTACCTTAGAGCATGGGTACTCAAAGCTACATAGCTATGAAAGAAATTTTGAATGCTGCTGGATTGTATTTTTCAGCAGTGGAGGAGGTGTCATGGGGAACTGGAGGAGAGAGGTTTTATCTAGGAGGAGGTTGACTGTTAAAAGCAGTAGTGCATGGAAATTTGACAGCAGCTCTATCACATTTCAGGCCTTGAAGGCAAGTGTGCATGCAAGTGCTGTTACTATTAGAGGAGTGTGTTATTATGGAGAGTTCACCTATAACAGATACAGATAAATGTTAAACTTTGCGTTGGTATTTTCTGGGACAGAATTTTCTCCATAGAGGCTAGTATATGGCCATGTTTTGGATTTGTGCAGGAAGTAGTGTTGGTAACATAGGGATGTTTTCATTATGTGCTTACACAGATTCAAAGCCTTTGCTGCTTCTCATCCCACCCCACCAGTGAGTAGGCTGAGGGTGCGTAAGAGGTTAGGAGGGGACACAGCCAGGACAGCTGATCCCAACTAACCCAAGGGACTTTCCATACCATATGATGTCATAACCTGGGGAAAGATATATCATATATATGATGATATAAAGCTGGGGGAAGGAGAGGATGTTCAGAATGATGGAGTTTGTCTTCCTAACTGTTACATGTGATGGAACCCTGCTTTCTTGGAGATGGCTGAACACCAGCCTGGCAATGAGAAGTAGTGAATGAATTCCTTGGTTTGCTTTGCTTGTGTGCACTGCTTTCGCTTTGCCTATTAAACTGTCTATCTAAACACATGAATATCTTTACTTTTCTGATTCTCTTCCTCATTCCACTGAAAGAGAGTGAGCAAGTGGCTGTGTGGTGCTTAGTTGCTGGGTAGGGCTAAACCATGATATACTTGCTTCATCAGAAATAAATAAGGGACATCAAACCCCATTAACAAGCACAATAACATATGCCCATGGTAAATGTCCTTGGCAAGCACAGATTCTTAAAGCTTAAAGTCCAATCTGTGTTGCTTTGCTTTGACAGCCACTCAGGATGTCTGCCATGTATTTCTCTGGCTCTTCCTTTTGATAGCTGGGGATGTTTGTCTGAGCCTGAAGTCAGAGTTGGAAAGAGTTCCTGGTGAAACAACCTCTGAGTCAGCTTTTGCTATGTTCCTAAGTCTTCCTACAGCGGAATCAGCTGATTCACCCCAAATGAGAGAGAGATAGGGGCTAACATGGCAGAAATGGCAAAGAGGCTGTGACCTGAGACATGGTTATATATGACAACAGAAGTATTGCCTCAACACCACTACCAAATTCATTTCCTGCACAGTATATCACTGCACTTTTTTTTCTAGTGACTTAAAGATAGAACTACATCATCCACTTCAGCAAGAATGTTTCTGTATTGCACTAATAGACTTTCCAAAGCTAAGTTTGTATGATATCCTCTCACTCCCAAACACTTAAGAATATCAAACTTCTTTCTTAGTATTCTGACAATACTTTCTAGTGGCCACTAAAACACCTCCTGAGATGTGAAAAAAGCATGATTCCCATTAGGGCAATTCCAGATTTCTTCTGAATTTGTTATTTAATCAGGATAAAGACTTGCTATTTAATTAGGATAAAGATTACTGCAACATAAACCAATTAACAGAGAAGTTGGAGAAGCTGATTTCAAGAGGCTGTGTAGGTTTAATACTTTTGCTACTAAGACTCTCAGACCTTGTTTCCCATCTTTTCAGATGAGTCTTTCCTTCCTGTGTCCAAAACCCTGCTTCACCATGTGCCATTCTGCAATCTGTCCAAGCACAGTTTCACGACAAGCAGAGAAAGATCTCTTCAAACCTGAAGCAGGAGTTAATCAGGGATCTAACTTGGGAGGCCCTGCAAATTCTCAGTATTCAGCACTGCATATAACACTTCACTGAAGAGGAAAGAAAGATAGTGAGGAGTAAGAAATTATTCTTTTTGTGTGGGAATAAGAGAGGCATAATTAACAGCAATGCCTCTACAGTACTTTGAATATTTAAAATACTACATGCCTTATGCATTTATGAGATTGATTAAAAAAATCACCAGCACAAGAACAAGTAATGGGAATGTGGTTTGCAGACTAATCTTTAAACTCAGGAGTTAGATTCTGAATATCTACAAATTATGATCTGAGTTTTGATTTCAACTCAGTCTCCTATGAACTTCCTTACCATAGAAGCACTAGGACTATCTGAAAAGGGAAATGTACTCCTATTTAACAATAAATACATATTATTTATTGTTATTATTTCTGCTCTTACTGCTATAATTATGCAAGCATGTTTGCAAATTTAGAACCCACAATTTATAGTGGTGATATATGTATCTTAAGCTTGTGGGCTTATTTCAAACTTATTTGTGTCCACGCTTCCACAGCAACCTTCTAAACTTCAGTAGCAGTAGATCTCATGGCTCATCACCTGGTCTGCTAATGCCCACAACTCATTTTATTCACCTAAGTGATACAGATGTTAAACATTTAAAGACTGCACTATTTGCCACAGAGCCATATCAATTATAAATAGCAAATGGCCTTGCAAAGATCTTAAATTTTACTTTTATTGGGGACTCCCTTTCAGAAGAAAGAAGAGTGCTTCTTGTTGCTGTCAGTTCTAATATTATGGCTAAGGCACTGATAATCTGAGTGCTGGTGATGTTATTTTGTGAACTGTGACAAAACTGATTGAAAGAAGTAAATATGATGGAATCACAATGATGGCACTTATTTCGTACCGTTGTAGCCCTGAAGGCAAACAAAAGTAAAGGCATATTATGCTGTGCCTTGTACAAACACAGTCTCAGTAATTTACATAGATTACAGAGTCATAGATATTGAATATTGTGATTCTCCTTCTAAATCTATTGATACAGGATGACCAGATATCTCACCTATTTTAATTGATGATGAAATACTTCAAATATCTAATACAAAGGAAGGAATTTCTGATAATCCAACAAATCCTAAACGTCAAGCCCCAGTCAACACCTATTAGGAGAAATGCTGTTTCTCATACAGAGCAGTTGTATCTTCCAGCTTCTATTCAGTGATGAGTATCTGAGAGATGTGCTTAAAATTGCTAAATTTTAAAAATAACACCATCAGTTATGTTTCATGCTTTCCATGTTTAGCAGACTAGAAAAGGCTCAACATGAAAAAGTTAATAGCCTACTTCATGCATCCCTTTCCTAAAGGGAGACAAAATTCAAGCTCAAAGGAATATTGCTAGTCTCATCAAGCCACCTAGATGTCTAAAAAGTTTTCTATCCCTTTACAGCTATCCCAATATTATAAACAGTACTGCTAGTATGTACAATAAAGGCCATGTTTTGTTTAAAGTACAAATAAAGGTCGATCAGATATATTTTGTTCAGAGATTTTAATCAATGTCTCACGTAAGTGAAAAAGGCTAATACTGCACCTGTAGTTAGATTACGATGGTTTTAGACTTCTTGAAGGTCACAGTTACTCCAATGAAACTTTCTTTTGCTCATTTCATGTCTCAGGGTTTTCTTCATGAACAAAATGCAAACAACAATGTAAGCAGTAGGGCCTGAGCATGTGACTTTATTGTCATTGAGAACTTTACTACTGACATGAGTCAGCCCAGCAGGAATAAATCCAGGGCACATATGATTTCTGATGCTTTTCCCACCTCACCACTGGATCTACTGGTATATCCTTAAATGCTGTACAGACATGAAACACTATATTTAGTAAGCCCTCTTCTGTAATCCAGGAATAATCATACATATGTTTTCAGAGAAACTAATTCCTATGTCGTGTCACAGTTTGGATTTTTCTAAGTAGGATGTAAAGAATGCAGTTTTTAAAAGTATTCTTTGAAGTATATTAATTGTGTCTCTGTGATGTCACATACATATTATAATGTGCATAAAAACCTGCACAATGTAATACATACAAGTGTGTGTCTCTAATGTATACATAATAGCGTGGGTAGACAGACAGCAAGACATAATAAACATATTTAGATATACGATATTTATGACGTATTTAAATATAGATATTTTAAACTATAAGGCATTAAGCATGACTGTTTCTGCTAAAACCAGAAAATCACAGACAAAAACCTCTAAAATATGCAAATATGCAAAATATGCAAAAAAGACCTGCATATGGACCACATAGCAAGAACACATAAAACCTAAAATATTTATTCCATTATGACTCGTATTTCTTTAAATGTTCTGAAAAAACCTCATCATGTCCTAAGGACATAATACGAAGATAGTAATAAATGGAATGACAAAAAATTGATGATGTGCTCAAAGAAATCATAGCAGTCCACTATTATTTTTAGAAAGCTGAAGTCACTGAACCAATGTGAAAGAGCTATTCTTAGTAACCCTTAACCCACTAAAACCCCTGTCTGTCCACGGGTTTTATCAAATTTGGATAGATCATAACACTATCAGGTTTAGGCAGAATTTGTTGAATCTTGCAGCCTCTCTCTGTGTTCAGCTGACATTTACTAGTAACTACTGGCATCAACACTAATCTCTATCCTGAAAGCATCCTTAACCTTATCAAAAACCCCTCTGGGATACACATCTAACTGGACAGTGTGTTTCAGGTCAGCTCCGAATTTATCCTGGCAGCTTTCCCTTGACCATAAATTTACCTTTGTCTTTCTTGGAGTCCTACCCCTAAAGGGGAGGTAGAAAACAGAAGGAAAAAAAAGTAATACCATATGGGATGGCCCTAAAAAGATATCTCCAGTAAGAGAAAGCTCATATTGGAGATAAATGGATATTTTGTTCTCAGCAATATATATATAAAGGCATTTTTATCCCATTCTTTGTCAGTTGGGGAAAGAGGCAAGGTATTTAAGGGGAAAAGCAGTCATTTGAAATAAAGTCAAAGAACCAGCAGAGCACCTTCTAAGGAATTTAGCCATTAATCTTTTTTTGCTGTGATAGAATTTATAACTAAAAATTGAGTCAGTGGTCAATCAAGTAAACAAATGAAAATACAGAGATGAAGTGAACAGGAAGTGTTGTGACTTCCCTAAGAAGAGAAACTAAAGAGCCCAGCTACAGCCAAAGGCGTATGTTCAAAAGCTGGCTTTGGCCTCTTCTCCAAATGCTTAGGATCTCAAGCTGATAGGACAATGAAAAAAAGCAATAATAGGACAGTGAAAGCAGACCAAGCTCTGCTTCTGGCACAGCCATTTCCTTCTTTCTTCAGTGCCCAGAACATGATTCAGAGCAAAAGCTACTGTAATTATTGTAACAGAAATAGCAGATAGGTCAGATAGAACTCATGGCTGGAACTAAGTGATCTTAAGAACCTTTCCAACCCTAACTATTCCATGATTCTATGATTCTACTAAGAACATGACCACAGACAGAGAAGTGCACATAAAGGCACATTGGTATCCCTTGGTTTCTTTTAGCACTTTTTTTTTTTCATAAACTGACCAAGAACAAACTGAAGGTTCACAGGCTAGTCTCAGTCTGAGAATATTTTGAGCTGACATTTCAAACTTTAGATCTGGTTCAGATTGTCAAACAAAACCTATTTTGTCAAAAATATCTTTAACACTGATGTAAAATATCTTTAACACTGGTATTGCCCACTTGTTTACAGTCTTTCAATATATGAAATTACATTATGCAACTGAACTTCAAATGCTTTAAGTGAAAACCTGAAAACACACATATGACAGGACCATACATCACTAGAATGTATTAAATGAAATGAAGATTAGTATTTAGTATTTTGCAATCTAGCTCCATTCAAAACAATTTTTTGGTTGTTCAAATCTTTAATGTTACAGCCTGCTTCAGGACTCACTGAAAGTGATGGATCTATTCCAATCTATTTCAACAAGGCTTCCACCAGATCTCATGTACTGTAAAATTACAAAATGTTTTAGTTGTTCAAACGTAAGAAACATGGGGGGAGTGGGAGGTGGGGGGGTATGGGTGTCTTTGTTTTCTCTTAACTGCAATTTAAATTTAATTAATTTAAATCAATTTTCTGCTATGGACAACCCAAAGCATAGGCCAATTTCAGTTGTTCCTTGACTCAATCCTTTACACATGGTACACTTAACAAGTACAGCCCTTGTGGGCACAATTACACTCTGAGTTATTCATTTGAGATTTATAAAATCATAACAGAAGTTTTTGCACTGCATTTAAACATTATGGAGACAACTCAGAATTTTTTATAACAAAAACCTGATTTATTTATTTTTCCCTAACAGTTTCAAATGATTCAGTTTCACCCGCTTCTGGAGCAAATTTGACTGTCACTGTTTAAAAAAAAATCCCCTACCAAAGCCATCTTACCAATACATCAGCAGGGGGGTGTTGAATTAGCCCCCATTATCCCTGAAGTGGTAGCTTCTCTTGTGATAATGGTACTTACTTGGCTGCAACTGCATATCAAGATATCTGTAGTCTGGAAAAGTGAGCTGTAAATGACATTAATCCTGTATTTCTTCTTATTCTTATTGAAATAAAACAAGTAGTGAGAAGCAGCTTTCCATCCCTAAGGAAATGACAAAGAACATATCATACATTAGTAAATATTTATTTATTTATCTTGCATTCTTTTATGACACAGTAATTGCTTCTCTGAGCTATTGCCAAAAACTGCTGGAAACAGACCAGCTAACTGACTTCTGCAGTTTCCACAGACTTTGGGTCTGTATGTCTCTCTGACTGAGATCCTGATCAAGTTCATTCACTGGATGCCTGCTAAAAATCCAAGTTTGGCACCCACATCTGAGAGGTTAGTGAATGGTAAGTCCAGCTCTATTTTTAGTCAGGTATCAAATCTGAGAGGAGTAGTAACTCACCCTTCTGCTATAATGGACAATGATGTCATAACTTCCTTTAGGGCAAAATCTAAAGCACATCATCTTGAACCTAAGCACTGACAAACTGATGCTAGAGATGTAAGTTCACACCCAATACTGTACTGATGCAACTCAGACATCTTGGCAAATGATACTCTGAACAGTATTAGTGCTCCATGTTCCTGCTATCTGTAAATGTGTGTTGCCTCAGCTATGTTTTCAATGGTGATATGTTCCCATGAATATACTCTGTTGAATAAGTATAGTTAGTTTAGTCAAGTCTGTATTCAGAGAACGGAGTTAACACGGGCTACATTAAATCACTTGAAGAAAGGCAATCTTTAGAAGCCTTGTGCCAGCTATATAAACTCTGTATCAGAGAGGATCAAGGTTTTCAGCAAATCAGTTACTTACTTCTTACATCTCAAGCAAGAAATCTGTCTTCGGGCAGATGGTTAATATTCATCCTTGCTCCTACATTCATCTTACTCCTACAGTATTCATTGAAATGCTTGTTCTCTGTGAGTAAGGAGAAAGCAGAAAACAGGGTTGAAAGGACTCTCAATTTTGTTCCCCGAAACTGTTGGATTTTATGCTTTGTCTTGAAGATCACAATGGATTCTACTTTAAGGTTCACAAACTCAGTGAAGCTTTTGACACCTCCTTGTCCAGAAGTTGGAAAGAGTGTCACATTACAGAGAAGTTTGATGCTGTGCTTCTGAGAATCTGAAGTCCTGTCGCTTTTAACTCTCTTCAAAAATAAAATTATTGACTTTATCTCAATAGAAAAGAAAATGGATATGTACATTTACATCCTCTAAGTATCTAGCCTAACATCTTGTCTAAAAAGTCAACTTCATTCTACCTAGTTGGAAAACACTTTTATTCTAAATTAGCTATATTGTTTTTCTTTTTTATTTTGCTGCTTAATACATTTTTCTATGAAGAGATGGGGTTTGGGGCATAGATTTTTTTTCCTTTGTTCTACAGAGTTCTTGCTAATAGCAAAGTGCTGAGAACCTCAGAGGATTTTAAACAGTAGTAAAGACTAGGGTCACAAGTTTATGCATCAGTTTTATTTTTAAGAAAACTGTTCTCCTGGAGCTGTCTTCTAAAAATTAATACATATCAAATATGATAGCTGAGGGAAATAGGGAATATTTCTTGAATAATGGTAGTTTTTTTCATTTCTTTTTTGCACATAGATATAATGTTTTCTGACACTATTAGCTGTGAACTGTATTTCTGTAGTATGCTACAGAAAAGTCATTTAATTATGAAAGTTTAAATTGCCTTGTGGAAAAAGGCCCATTGTAATGAAAGTGAAGAGGGTCTTTAAAAAGGAAAGTTAAAAGGGCATTCTGTTATGCTCTGGAATAATCTTGTTTTTTACCATCTTAGTACAGGTTTTGAGATTCTTACCCTTCCCTCTCCATTCTCTCTTCTCAGAATTACTCCTTCCTTTGAGTTCCAGAGTCCTGCTGTGTTTTATCATCTACAACACCCCTGATTCATGACAACATTCTGCGTCACTGCATTTACTTCAAATAGATAAGAACATTTTCAGAACTTAATAGAATTGAGATTAAACATATACAGATCTCAGCAAGACAGATACTGTACTAGAACTGCCCTTCAGAAACCTATCTAATGTTTTCCAGATTATCTTTACTTTTCAGAAAAGTAAAAACCATGATACCCTGATGACATGCAAACTCTGTGGGTGAAACTCCCAGAAGTCCTCAAGCAGAATGGCATAAGCCACGCTTCATGGCATTCTTTAAAGGACTTCTGTTTTAATCTACACTGGTCAGACCCTTTCCTAATATATCGACCATTTAGGTATTATAAATGTGATCTGGGGTTGTTTTTCTTTTAGAGTCTAGCACCCAATTCACAGATCTCCTATGTGAAGCCATGACAGAATAATTACCATGTTGATCAATTCTTTTTTTTGATCTCTAAAGAGAGATCTTTTTCACGCAAACTAGAAGGAACAGATGTTACATCTCTTAACAGGAATCGTGTTGGGGTTTGTGTTTGTTTGGTTTATTTGTTTGGTTTGGTTTGGTTTGGCTTTTTTTAAGGTATTCTTCTTATTTATCCTGAGCTGTGACTATTCTATGCAGGAGACAAGGAGGACGTAGGCTAGGTGTGTTTTCTCCTTGTCATTTTTAGCTGCTAGATGCTGTCTCAGTACTGTGACACACACAGCCAGATAATATCAGCCACCCTATCTCCAAAACACTAAGCTGGGAATGCAAAGGGAAAATATGTCAAAATTACTTACTCCCTGCTTCACTCTTATCTGTCTGTTCCCCAACCTGATTGAGCTAACATAAAATAGAGTTGGTACCCCACAACAATATATTAAAACAATCTGCATTCTGCTGCTTTTATGGGGTAGTGCCCAGATTTGATGAAGATTTTAAAAAGGGACGCACATTCCTGAAGACCACTGGAGCAAAGATGGCTGTCTGTATATGACACAAGAGGATGACCTGGGAATACCTCTGCCAGTTCTCCTCAGAAGTATTTCTATGTAGTTCTTGAAATCTCAGAAGCCAAGGAGCAGCATTTTTAAATGGTCCTTGGTATCTGTTCCTCTCTTGTTCCAGCTGCCATTTTTTTTTTTTTCCAAAATTTCTTACTGCTTCAGGAGTTGTTTGGCCAACAGTGGAAAGCTGAAGATGTCTAAACTTGCACCAGTGATCCCTTCATTGCTCCAAAACCTAGGAAAGAAATTTAGCATCATCTTAATCTGCCAGCTATAGGCAGAATCAAGCAAAAGGCAAACTCTCAACTGCAAGTCTTAATTATAGTGCTATGAGCTATAATGCAAGTCTCCTGAAGACCCTTCTTGAAGCACTATAGGATCTATTTCCAACCTAGGTGGCTAACTAGGTGGAGGGAACTAAGCATAATATAGTTATTAATATGTCATATATCAGAAGCCCCAATCATATAAAAGGGATATTGGCACTGTGACATTCATTACAAAAAACACCTCAGTGAGAATCGCCTGCTAGTTAATTTATATTACAGCTGGCAGTTTTAGGCTTCCAGAGAAGACCAAGCTTTGGAGGCTTTTTCCCACTCTCTCTGTTTACAGATTAAGCAGACACTAATGGAGCTGCAACATGCAACCTTGTTGGATCCTGTCCCATGCTGTTGGCCAATTCTAAGAAAACTTCCAACACATGGCTGAAAGTCTATTACTATTACCATTTTCTTATCATTTGTGGCAAGTCTCTTCTCATTAGGGTGGTCTCAACTTCTAACTTCCTATCTTGCCATTTAAAATTCTAACTGGAGCAGTCATTGTCGCTTTCTGACGTGTTGTAGTCTGTGCAGCCAGTAAAACATAACATGGTGACCTATATAGAAAACCTGCGGAGCCAGCACAAGGGCGCAGCTGAATGCTTTGAGATGCTTATGTCAGTTCTTGTAAGGAGATCTAGGTGCTACTACTTCACTCAGAGTTAGTGTTTTGCTGAAACAAAGGTGCACACATCATGCAGAACTGGGAACAATTTCTGTGGTGAATTATTATTTGCCTTTGCTTACCTTAACAGGAAATCCTTGCTTGATGACCTGATGGCACCTACACATAAAAAAGAATATAGGGTAAGACCTCATTCAGCCATCTTTTTTTAGAATCTGGCATACTTAACATCATAGGGAAGAGATGACCTCTGCTGACAGTTACAAAAAACTAAAATCAATCTTCAGTGAACCTTTTATTTTCAGTTTTGACAGGCGCTAGTGCAGGCTATTTTTTCCTGATGAAGTTATTTGTGTGACACTCTTTTTCCAGTTGTCAGCCTCTCTTGTGTCAGAGGCAGTAGCTTTTATAAAGGAATCACAGGCTGTACATTTCGGGGGGATATGGGCAACCCTCTTTGCTTTAATGCTTTTCAAGGACATGTATTTTTTTTTAGAATATTCATCAGACTTGGAAAAAATCCAAAACTATTTGTCAGTGCCTTCAACAAGGTGTTTGTACTGAAATATTCCTATTCTCTATATGGAATTGTTACATGAACCTGAAAACCCCCAACCTCCAAAAACACACTAAGCCCTGAAATGCATGTTACAAATTGAAAGAAAATGTTTTCTTTGTTATTTTTTTAATGATTGTCAATCTTATCTATTAATCCAGTTTAGAGAGCTCTCATTTTACTTTTTTTCCACTGATCAGTCATACCTACAGTTGGAAATCTTTGGTGGAATCATGCAGGGAGAAGAGACTACCTATAACATAAAAATCTTTCATGTATTACCATCAGTAAATGAAGACGGATATTCATACAGTCTACATGGAATCCTTTCTAAAATCTGTGGGTGTCAGATCAACGCACAGATTCAGTTGCACAGATTTAATATCAAAATGGAGCCCCAGAGGTAGCAAGCAGAGAAAAGGTGAAAATACCTTTTATCTGAATGTTACTCAACTTTGAGTCCTTATTAATTCGGAAGGCAAACTACAGCATTTGTCATTAAAAATTGTTACCAAGATTTCTGTAGTGATAAGATCAGATGCTCTTTTTTTTTCCTCCTACATTAGTAGTTTTTGTAGCCCCTGTGTTGTATTGATTTTCTCCTGAGAATCTATATGATAGGTCTGGTATGACATTCCATTGCACTGGTTTGAAAGAAATTGTGCAAATGAATAGGCAATGATTTGATTTGTCAGTGAACCAAGGTTGAATGACTTACTAATCTTACTAGGATCCAGAGAAGATTTGATGTGATGCATTAGGTGATGATCTTCTGGAACATTTCCTGACATTGAGTCACCTGTATTCTTTTTCTAGCCTGTGAAAACTAGATGTTCTGTACTAGCTTAACAAGTTTTTGAAAACTGGCATTCTTGCAATGAGATTCAAAAGTTATCAGTCTACTACGCTATGATAACGAAATGGTTTAATTTCACCCAGAAAGATAAATGGTAGCATTTACAGAGTAATCAACATAATACATATTTTTAAAATAGTCATTCAAATAGCCAAAATTGTCATCATAGAGCTTGCTGCAGAAAAAAAGATGAATGGGTAAAATGAATGTATTTTAAATAAAATAGGGCCAAGGAGTAAATTTGAATTGGATTGAAATGCTAGTGAAACACTCACAGTCAGTCAATAGGACAAAGATTTTATACGAAGCTAATTCTTTTTACTTTGGCTTTGCACATAAAGATCATAGCTCCTCAGCTGATTACTTTTTATTTTATGATCAAAAGCAGCACCTTGTATGACTTTCACAGCTACTCTGTCTCCTCAGTTGTAGACGTGGTACTCAGTGATGTTTTTAGCTACCATTGGGGAATTTGCCTTAATAGATACAAACCTTTATAGAATATATCACATTCTTCTTTTAAGTGCTGCAACCTTTAAAATACAATCGAGAAACTGCAGTTTGAAAAAATTAATGCTGATAAATCCAGACCTCCTTTTTAATTGTGAAAATAGATTTTTAGGCATATTGTACTTCAGGATCACAAGATGGGTGTTACTCTAACTTCCAATAGATTCCAATATGTGGAATAAATATGTCTAAGAGACTACAATAGACAAGATCATTATATCACTCCACAGACCCAAAAGGAAGGCTCCTGTTGAGATCAAAAAGCCCATCCTCCTTCCCTGACTACATATTGTATCTCCATATTCAAACCTTAATAGGTAATAAAACCCTATCCAGCCTTATTGATACACCTATTAAGAAATAAAGCACATTGAATTCTCTAAACTTCACATAGCTTGTCTTCTGCCTAATCTATGTAGACTATTTGAACTCTCTATTAATTTTTACAGACACTGCAGTTCAGCAGCAGGTGTATGCTGTGCATATAGGCAATCACTTCTATTGTTTCTACCTAAAAATATGTTCATTCCAAGAGGGCAACTTTTCTCCAAGCCTTGCACTGAAACCAAATGTTGAGGTGATTACCTACAATGTATTAAGAAAAAGAAACCCAAATCAAAACCCAATCAAAACCTAAACCAAACCGAGTGTTTTCCTACACCCTACACAGTGCACAGTTTCGCACTGCAGGTTTATAAGCTGATTCAAGGAATTCGTGTAGCACATTCTTGCTCAGACAAGCCCTTCTCAAGCCCATAACTTTGGAATAATACAAGTCACTATGAGCAAATAACAAACTGAAGCCAGATTCAAACCTGCGCAAAGTATGCCTGCCAGTATCTATCCATTCATTATCATCAGATACCTCTCCAAACCAATACACCTGATTTTCAGTTATGGAATACCTTCATCTCTGCAGCACTTACCAAAGTCCCACTGCCTTGGAGAATCTGAACTTTATCCTCCTATGTGTTACGCTGAAGTCAGTCTGTTTCTAGGCTGTGTGCTTTCATGAAGACAATATATTGAAATTAAATGAATGGAAAAGATGCTAAGTACTTTGTTATGGCATTTAGTAGTGAAAGAGGAAAGTGTGTTACATATTTAATCTTTATGCCCAAAAAGTTTGTAATATATTCTTAACTTGAATTCCTCTGGTTTGGAATCTACTTCTATATCATTCATTATAATATCACAGTTGCCCCACCCCAAAGCTTTCATCTTAAAACCCCTATGAGAATAACAGAAGAGTCATGCCAACAGGAATGTTGGCACAGAAAACTTACCTGTTATAAGACTGCAAATAAGAAATAAATATTTGAACCTAATGCACAAGGTGGGGACACAGTGGCAGAACATAGTAACAGAGGCAAGGAAATCAAGGCACAGTCTGCACAGCAGTACTGCAGTTGTGTGAGCTGAGGAGTTGCGTACAGAGGGTAGTACCATTCTGCTGAAGATTTCTTACACCTTTGGAAGAAAGACATGGGAAAAGCTCATTTCTTTCAGTTCAGTTCCAGTAACACTGAATAGTCAATTGCCTGAGCTGTAAAACAGTCCTTTTGTCTAAACCACTTCTCACTAATTACTTGCCTGCCAAAAATACATTGCTCATTCCATTCTTTGTCAGATGTAACTAATGCAAATTCAGTTTCATACCGAAGTATTTATTGTATATCTTTTGTGACATCTCAGTTTGACAGTATACTATTAAATTACAAGTGCTGTGGTGTAAAAGGAATAGTTGTAATAAGTATTTGTATCTTTTGTATAAACTCATCATATCTGATGCCTTTCATTTTAAAGGACATGAAAGTCATCTTCTTTCACCTTCCTCCTAGCAAACAGAGGACTGAGCTAGGTAAGTTGTCAGTCACCGACACAACCTGTCAAGCAGAAGTTAATGCACACAAGGGCACAAGAATGCCTTCTTGCTCTCATCTGACTGCTGCTATGAGAGAAGCATACAGAGATGATCTCTAAACTTTTCTGTCTCAGTATGTCAGTACAGTGTATCCATTCATGCTTGGCCAGGTCTTACTGCACTGTTCAGAGAGTCATAGGCATGTTTCCAATACAGCATCCTGCCCTCCTGTCAGCAATTATTCTGGGGCTGGCCTGTCCTTTTTTATCAGGCCTGTTCTTAATCTACCTATAGCTATTCCTGTCCCACGATTTCAGATCTTAATTTTTTCTAACACCCACATTTGATTCTAAAATGTTCCATTTGGCACTTGTAATCTTTCGAAGAATTCTCAGCTACACTGTCTAATGAACTTCTCATGTCTGTTCTATTTTATGCATTACCTTCCACTCCAGAGAGTGGTACTATTAGTGCACTGTCTGAATAAAGCTTCACTTTGATATCAAATGCAATGTTTTATTATACTGTAATTTTGTCAATTTCTCTGCAGCACTTAGCAGCTAAGAGGTATATTTTTTTAATCTCAGTGTTGGCTGAAATGTCAAAGCTTATCCAGCCCCCTGCACACGTCAAAGGGTCTTCCTTATTCTGGTTTTTTTGCTGAGCCATTTCAATATTCTATATGTTTTCCTAGTTGATCTTCTTGACACTTATATGTACATATATTACTTAAATGTAGTAATCCAGCCACATAGATTTACTGTCCAAGGTGAATGCAGTTTTCTAGGAATTATCATGATCAATTAAATGTGTCTCTCACTTACACTGAGGATTATTCAGCTTTGACAACTGGCATAGAAAGGCTACAAAGACAGGAGAGTATAAACTGAATTCCTAGCTAGTGGAGGGATTTTAATCAGGGATGTGTGTGTGTGTGTGCATGAGAATGTGCCTATACCTCTCCATATGTTTTGATTTAGAAAATAAAGGGCATACATATCTGATAACTAGAAGAAATAACAGCTGCTGCTGTTGCCAGTGAATGGGATATTTATGTAATCCAAATTAAGCTCTATCAGCTCATCTAGCACCACATTCCTCTATGCACTTGAAGAGCAGAGTGAAAATCCAGATCCTAATATCACATAGAATAGAATCAGAATCATAGAATAGATACGGCTGGAAAGGACCTTAAGATCACCTACTTCCAGCCTCCCTGCCATGGTCACAGAAACCTCACACTAAACCATGTCACCCAAGGCTCTATCCAACCTGGCCTTAAACACTGCCAGGGATGGAGCACTCACAACTTCCCTGGGCAACCCATTCCAGTGCAATACTCCAGGTGAGGTCTCATCACACTGAGAACATAGACTCCAGCCCTTGCACACTTGCAACTAAGATAAGCATGTCACTGATATATGCAGCTCCTGAGAAGTTCTAGAATATACTCTGTGGAAGGGAAGGATTGGCATCCCAAAAAGCTCAGAAAAATACTAATCTTGAACCTCTGAGCATTGAAAAAATCCACTTACTTGTTAGCTGCTTTGAACAAACTTCTATTTTCAGAATTGGTAAGGGATTTTCTGTTTCACATTTAAACCACAGAAGAGTTATTCCAGGGAGAAAATAGCATAAGAATTTGCTCAAGACCCACCGTGTGGAAAGTCTACTACAAGCACAAACACTGCTGCTTTCTTCAGCAACATTTCCAGGGACATTTGCAAACAGATGTCCTGATTAATCTGTTGTGAATTCTTTAAGAAATTCAACAGTTACAGAATTCCTGCTCATTCTGGGGATATCATTTAGATCAAACCATGTTCAAGCATAAATGGGAGGAAAA
Source organism: Agapornis roseicollis (assembly GCA_002631895.1). NCBI lineage: Eukaryota > Metazoa > Chordata > Aves > Psittaciformes > Psittacidae > Agapornis > Agapornis roseicollis. The sequence goes on from NDXB01010238.1 coordinate 65,011, forward strand.
AGCAAACTGTTCACCTGAACAGCATTAAATCCTTTCTCATTCCTCTCACCATAAATCAAGAAAAAAGTTATCTGACTCCCAGTTTGAGACCTCTCTACCCAGTGGTAGTTACAGATATGTTATAAGCTAAGTATGCTTGACAGAAAAAGAGCTTCAGGGAAAGCGGTCAGCTGTATCCTGATATGTGTCAGATCCCTTATAAAACTCATGGGTGTGCCAGTTCCATACATTAATTACCTGCAATGGACATCTGGTAATCAGAGGTTCCAGACTCCTTCCCTGTCACTCTCTCCACAGATTATTTTTATCAAACCAAGTAAAGAAAAACTGAAATAACTGTATCTGCTATTATGTAGTTTCTAATCATAAGGGTCTAACAAGGAACAAGAGCTTTCCTATTAACCACCTACCAGCCGTAAAAAAGATAAGCTGCTGAGTGAACACTGCCAACAAAATCTGTTTGCCTGAGGGAATGACAATGTCAGACAGTCAAAAGGAATATAAAGCATCTAGACTTAAATACAGCCTGACCAACACTGAATCTCTCCAGGTATTTCATTTAGAGAAAACGCTCACAATATTAGCCTTGGCTTATTTTTTTATGCAGAGGTACCAGCCAAGTCCAAAGAGTTAAAAAACTTCCCACCTTTCCTACCCTTACTCCTTGAAGTTCTGCTTCCCTTTCAGTTTAGATAAGCTGGGAAAGATAGTCTCTCGCAGGAACTACATGATGAGTTTCACACATGGCCTTTCAAGAGAGTTATGCAGATCTTTAAAGAGATGGGTTCTCAGCTGGCTCTTGTTAAGAGGTAGAATGTTTGTATGTCAAACAGAGCCTTATGGTACTGAAGAGTTCCTGAGGTGCAGAGTAAGTCCTCCTTGAAAGCCTTCTGCCCATTTAACTCATTAGGAAAATAATTCCTACTGTGGAAAGATGACAGACTGTTGCTTTTTCCAGTGCTGCAAAGAAGGCAAGACTGCTGCTTTTACAACTCCATGATTGGATAAAAAATGCCACTGCTTACAGCAATTAGGCTACTGCCAGTGTCACTTTGTTCAAGAAAATGGAACACATCATCCCAGGAAACTTCCCTTACTTGAGCAGCAATCTGGAACACATTTTTTCAATTTCACATCAGCAAGAGGTGAAATAGTAGAGGTACGCATTATGGAACAGCTTCCAGTGGGGGAACAAAGCATACAAAATAAGAGAAAAAATCCAAATAGCTAAAAGCAAATTTGGGACAGATCCAGTCCCAGCATGATCATTCTGAAAACACAAGATTTTCTTGTCCAGCATCAAAGGCGTGACATCTTTGCTCCCAGAAAATGTTCAGTCTCTGAAGGTAGAGCTAGACTCAAGATGCTCAGCATTTCCAAATAGCAGACAAATACTAGAACCACTTTCTGGTTTACACCAGTTAATAATAAAGGGCCCAAAGATTCATTCACTGCTTTGTCCCTCATGCATTATGGCTTGCAAGTGATTCTTCGGAAAGATCTTTTAATCCTCCTGCATTTTAAAGTACAAGTGGCTCCACAGAGCAATTGAGAGGGTTTAATTAAGAAGTCCTATACAAACATTCAGTTCTTTAAGATTCTTAAATGCACATTCACCTTTGAACTTATTTCAAATGCAGAAATATCTTGAGCTGGAATGTAAGCATGACATTTTGATAAACCACCAAGTCCTTTCCTCTGGCATCATTCATGCAGAGAAAAAGCAATCATTATTTCATAACATCCAGGAAAGGGCAGTGCTGATCAATTGCAGGCCAGCTCTGACACTACTTACTGTCAGGTAAACATGGGGCAATATCTAGCCCTGTGAAATTTGCCCTCTAACACTCTCTAAGCCTGTAACCCCTGCAACTTGCTCCCCAGATCTTAAAGAAAGGTCTCAAGCTGCATTCAGGTACTGAGTTTCCATGACTTGGGCTGGGATTTGAGTAATCTTATTATTTCAAGAGGATTAACATGGGATTAGTATTAATGTTGTGATTACTCCTTTGATAATCTTCCTTTTCAGTATGCCAAGTTTCTGTTTGTAGACTGATCAGATTCTTTATTACTAGTGTTGCTGCTATGGACAACACTATTTAGTTATTTTTATCAAGTCTCCATCTGAAAGGCCCAGAAAATAACACAATAAACAAATAACACAATAATAATAAATTCATAAACTATTGGGAGTACAAATTTGCTTTATGTCAGAACATAAACCAGCATGATACTAACAATTAAATTCTGGGACTGTTTTCTAGACTCTCTAACACACATTAGCACCAGAGCAACTATTAAATACAGAGTTAGTTTATAAGTACAATTTTCTCAGTCCCATTTCCTGCCTTCCACCACTGGGTACAGTACAAACCTGGTTATGAAAAGTGGCCAAGTAGTCTGAGATCAGAAAATGGCCTTATGAAACTAAAATTCATAAGACATTGACTGATACATTTAATGAGATTTACAGTTTACTCTCTTCATGCTAAAATTCAGAACTTGTGAAGAAAAAAACCAACCCTCCTTATCCATAAAATTCAAATACCACCCTATCCCCTCTTACATTCAAGTACTGAAAAGGTACTCCAAGGTTTGCAAATTCAGCACCATGTATATTTATTAATCAATAATCCATATGGAAACTGTAAATTCTCATAAAATCTTCTGGACACTGCTACAAGACAAGTAAAAGCCTACTGCTATATGAACTTCTCACCCTTTGTTCCCTTAACTTTTAAATGAGTATATTATAAAATTTTTAGCACAACATATTTTCCATATTAATTCTTCTATGTAATCTTCGAATGCTCTATAGTGAAACTTCATATTCAGTCTATTTTATGGCATACAGTGATTCCTTTCTACTGTCATAATACAATCTGAGGGGAAGTGAATACAGACCTACTTTCATGACTGTTGAGATATTAATGAACCAGAACTTGATAGAAAAGCACTGACTACAATGCAACTAAGTTGTGCTAAATTGCAAGAACTCATCATGCTTAGTTTTAAAATAAAAGGCCACCTTAAATAAAGAAAGAAAGTCAGATTAGCGAATCGTGCTCAACTGCCCACAGACCGTACCTTCATGCTGATAGACAGAGTCTATCAACTGAGCTCAAGTTGGGCAGCATTAATCATAGAATAGATAGGGTTGGAAAGGACCTTAAGATCATCTAGTTCCAACCACCCCTGCCATAAGCAGGGATACCTCACACTAAACCATGTCACCCAAAGGCTTCATCCAAACTGGCCTTGAACACTGCCAGGGATGGAGCATTCACAACCTCCCTGGGC